>SKCR01034698.1:0-62567 GCA_019454045.1 Zanthoxylum bungeanum
TCCATTATATCAAGCTTTTGGGTGATTTCTCTAAATTGTACTCCCCAAAACAGTGATGTTTCGCCTGAATTCACTGGATCTTCAATAAGGTTAGTCATTTGCTCCTCCATTTGCTCTGGTTCTTGCTCCACATTTTCTTCACAGATGTATTTTAAAATTTCCGTATTAAGCTCTTCATCTGTCATCTGTGAAATGCATGCTTCAAAATTATCAACCTTGGGATGAAAAGAAATGTCAGATTTTAGGTCTTCATCCTCTGATCTGGGTGAAATGATTGGCTCAGGTAGATCTTCTTCAAACATTTGTGCAATGGATGCTCCAATATCTTCATTTTGAGGAGACATAATTCCATCTTCAAGTGTTGATGCAGTTGGTACAAACAGCTCAGTTTCATCATCGTCAGAGTCAGAATAATAGAAATCAAATCGAGACTTTGCCGGTTTGGGCTCCAGAACTGATACCTCTGGTTGTTGATACTGCTCAGCCTCTTCTTCTGCTAAAGTGTCATCATGAAATGCTTGGTACTTGAAGGCTTCATCAGTGTCATCTGAAACTGGTTCTTGAGGTATGTAGTTCTGGTTTTCTGTGAATTGTCTCGTCTGATCTGTCAATCTCTGAATGAATTCGGATTGTCTCTGAATACTTTCGAGTTGATTCTGGTATGTTTCAAGCATCGTATCCAACTCTTCGTCTCGTTTCTTGAATCAATCTTTGAGCGTGTCAATCATCTGATCTTCTTCTGATGGTTCTGATTGTTGATGGAAATCGAAGGTGGATGGTGGATAAGATGGGAAATATGATGGTTCTTTGAAATGTGATGGTTCTTCATACCATGAAGGATTTTGATAGCTCTGCCACCCTGGATTGTAGTTGTAATCGCAATGATCTCTCGGGTGGTTACCATTACATATGTCACATCTCCCCATTGCGTTCTGTTGAGCAAATGTAGTATTGCTTGATTCTAACATCCAGTGATAGTTGTTGGGCTGGACAACAGGCCTCAGAAAACCGGACTGTTGCTCCCAGATTTGGGGCGTATCTTCTAGTAAAGCTCGTGATCTCTCAATCTCCCAATAATGTTCAATTTTTCAATCACCTGAAAACAAAAGAAAGAAATAAAAATTACAGATAAAAATAAAGAAAATTAGATACAAGTAAATTAGATATCTTCAAAATTAATAACTCAAGAAAAATAAGTCCCCGGCAACGGCGCCAAAAACTTGACCGGCGTAAACACACACGTATATCGCAAGCGCACGTATCGTTCAAGTAGTATAAAAATATCGATCCCACGAGGACTTAATTCCTACTGTTGTTATTAAATATTGATACTATTTATTTACAGGTATCTAATTATAGGGAGAAGGGAATTGATTGCTTTTGGTTGGTTGAATGTGGTTTTGTAAAATAAAATAAAAACAGACTCAAAAGAAAATACTAAGGAAAATAAAAGAAAAGACTCAAGGATCTAGGGTCGTGACTCCACACAATATTATTATAAAGATGAATTGATTCTCTTATCTATGTGTAATAAATCAGTTTGCTAACCTGGAACACGAAAATATGCAAAAGCCTCTGTCGATGGTCAGACGCAAATACCCAGTATAACCCAATTGAACCATATGTCTATGTCAACCAAATTACCTGGATTCATTAATATTAAGTTCCAATTATGGCTACCCCCGCCTGACAGGTATATGTCTATCCTGTAAGGAAATCTATTAAAGGGTTATATATCCTCAAGGAAGATCGTGGGCTATTGAATCTAAGGCTGAAACCTAAAATCCCTATGTCTAGTTCATTTTAAGTTTACCACATCAATCTTATTGGTGATCAGACAACAAGAAGCATTAAGTTTAAGACTCAATAAACAAACTAAAGAATTATCTATAAAAAGAAAATCAATTATTAAGTGTGGATATTGTGTTTCATCACTTCCCTAGAATAAAAATAAAATGCTGGGATTAGAGGATCCACATTTAATATTTCTTATCTAGGAATCTCACTTATTATAATATATAAATTATTTTATGTTCTGCTTTCTCAGGAATTAATAATGTTAAACAATTAAAATCAGCCATATAGGCGGTAATCCATTTAGTCCAACTACACTGGCCATATAGGCGGTAATTATCTGTCACATAAAGACCAGCCATATAGGCGGTAAAGTAATTTATATTTAACCCGACCATATAGGCGGTAATAAAGTCTGACATTAATTAATCCGGTTAAATTATAATTTATAAATTATAATTAAGTGAGATTTACCTAGATAATTATATTAAAGGTTTCACATTTTACCCCAGCGGAAATTTAACTACAAAACAAAAAGTAAATAAATAAAAAGCTGTAATAAAAACTAAAAATAAAAATACATAATTTTATTATTACAAAACTAGATGCTTCCTATGAAATCAGGGAAAAATTCCCAAGGAAGCACAAGAGAAATGAATGCTGAAGGCCTCAATTTATAGGCAAATTCTGCGTCTGGCATCGCGACGCCAACTTCCTTCTTGCGTCGCGACGCTGGCTCTATTGACTTGGTCCACGCGGCTTGACTTGTTGACTATTGACCCGTATTTCGTCAGCCCAATAGGATTTAGACACGTGGTACGTAGTAAGATTCAGTCCAATGGCATCTTGACACGTGGCAGAGGATGATTCACCGATGATTCGGTCCATTCAGATGGTGACACGTGTCACACGGAGTGTCGGCAGTATAGAATCACGACACGTGTCCAGGCGCATTTTAGCATGATCGATTCTGATGATGACACGTGTCACGGCGCACGTTAGCATGATCGGCGTACGTTAGCATCCGGTGCATTTTAGCATGATCGATTCTGATGATGACACGTGTCACGGCGCACGTTAGCATGATCAGCGTACGTTAGCATCCGGCGCATTTTAGCAAATTTCTTATGACTGGTCCACGTGTCCGACACAAGTTAGCAGGCGGCGCACGTTAGACGTCGTGACGCAGAAGGCTTGCGTGTCGCGACGCGGCCAAATTACAAAATTGCCTTTTTCATCCCTTTTCACTGTTTTGGCCCCAAATTGCTTCCAATGCTTTCCAAACTTTATTTATCTGCAAAATAATAATAAAAAACATCGAAACGTTCACAAAACCCGAGAAACTATACAAAATATTAGGTTAAATGAGTGGGAAATAGTGATATAATTACCACTCATCAAAACGCTTAATATTTGTTGAGGGTTTTTCGCGTAATTGGCAACCAATTAATTATCTTTGTTAAGGTCTCATCATACACCCTTAAACATGCATTCTAAAAGAATAATAAGGCGCGTAAATAAATTAATAATGATATGCGGATGGATATTTAACACACTTTGTTCCTAGAATAAATCTCTCCCTTTCCTCTCTCCCGCTAGCACAAATCTTACTTCTACCCAATTACATAACACTTCTAAAGAAACCTCATTTACATTGAGGGGAATATGTGAGAAGAGAAATAAAAAGAGTCAAGAGCTAATAGGCTGGACACGCAGGTCCAATTTAATAAATTCTAAATTTATTACATCAATTTCCAAAATTGCCCTCACTCATCTAATATCCATCCGATATACATTATTCATACATCACATCCATGTATTCACACAAAGCATGTTATCAATCAATCTAATCCAATTAATTAATCTGAAATTAATGAACATCCAATGTTCAAACAATGATTTGATTTTGCGCGAGTCCGACTCGTTTTAAGAATAAGTACTCAAAGTACGAATTCTCGAATTATATTAAACTACAACATTAAATCCAATTTAATTTGTATTGAATACTAATTCTATATTTAATTCCAAATTAAATAATTACACTTTATTAATGTGCCTTTAGCGACTTAGATTCTAAATCTAATCTTTTTGGGTCTCAAAGCCCAATTAACATCCAATGTCAATTTAATTAAAGTCCAATGGGCTTTCAATTAATTTCTTAAGGCATGGACTTTGGTCAATATGGGTCAAAACCAAATACCAAAACCCAATTAAGGAATCACCCTTATTTGCCAAGAAACCAATTTAGGCCCATTAGGCCCAATTAAAATTTTAAAGGTCCATTATATTATATTTGGACTTTATGGATATGGTTTTGGGCCCAATTAGATCCAACCAATTAACCTAAACCAAAATTGGCCCAACCAAGCCCATTAAGCCCAAATACAACTTTACAAGCCCAATTCCAAATTTAGCCCAATTAATTAAATTACAAAATTCCAAATTTCACAATTAAATTAATCTAAAGTGTATAACCATAATTAATTAGTCAAATTAACATTTCCAAAATACCAATTTACTCAATTAATCATGCTTATCGTCATCAACACATGTCCAACATTATTGAATCAAAAATCAATTCATTTTCCATGCTTTTGGTCACGACAATTTAGGGTTTTTTTCCGATTTCGATTTCAATCAAATTAAATCCTAAATCAACATTTCCCAAGTTTTTCAAACTCATCCAATGATTCAAAAAACAAAATTACCATGACATTTAGGGTACTCAAAGTTTCGGCCAAGCCAATAATTTGATCCAATTCAATTTTCATCAAATTGATCACAAATAACTCTAAGTTATCATCATTCAACCATACTCAAAAAATCAATTTCATCCAAACATGCTCAAATCAATTTTACCCAATTTTACCCTAAATCCATTTTCATGCTTAATCAAGGCTCTTGATACCATTGTTGGGTTTCTACTATAGTCCCAAGATCATTCAAGCAATGAAAATATGTGAATACAATAAAGAAGTATGGTGGAATCATACTTACAATGATCGGATTTGCGATGCGTTGAACACAAAAACTTCACTCCATTGAAGCTCTCGGCCAAGCCCAAATTTGTGCTCCTTGAGTTCGGTCAACCTCCATGAAAATGATCTCCAAGCTCCAAGATTTGTGTGTGATTCCATGCTCAAGGGTCTGTTTCCCTATCACCTTTGGATGACTCTTTAGTGTGCTAGCACTTGGAAAAATTTGCCACAAATTCTTCCTAAGCTTCTTGCAACTCTCGTCTTTGAATAAACAAAAGAGAGAAGAAGATGGCCCTTGGCCGAATGTAGTAAGTAGAGAGAGGAAGAGAATGAGTTGAGTTTTTGTGTATTTGGTTTTCCAAAAACTAATACCAAAAATTCAAATCCAAAAAGTACAAGGCAATAAAGCCTTTCAACCACCCCCATCAATCACAAGTGACTAACATCACATCACTCAAAGTGACAAGACATCAATCACTTGAATGACTAATGATGTGACTTGTGGGCCGCACTTGAATTCGAAATACGAGTGGGCCCGCAAACACTCCCGGGCTCGGGTTTGCTAATTCCAAATTAACGAATTTTCCGTTGCGACGTAATTAAATCAAATTTAATTAAATAATTATGCCTAGCAAAATTACTATTCACGTCGCTAGCGAATTAATTCTAAATTAACTCGTTCGTCCGAATTAAAATCTAATTTTAATTCCGCGTCGAAATCTAATTTCGTTTAATATATCGAATATATTATTTTATCGATTAATTCCAAATTAATCATTCTCTCTCTTTGTAATAATATTTTATCCCAGATAAAATATCTCTGTAATTAAACCTAGATTAATTTTCTCTCTCTAATAATTAATCCTAGATTAATTATGTGTGAGTCATACGTCATCGGTGAATCTTCGGGAAGCGACCTATGAGATCCCCGGATATGTTGGCAGTAAATCCGGTCGTCAGACTATCCGAACACGTACGTACCTAGTACTACGTTTTTACCGATTTACAAGACATGGTTGGCTTCTAGCAAAGCACCATGCCTACCCAATTCTCCAGAAATATTCTTAAAGGAATATGTAATCTGTATCAGGCGTAGTATACGTAGTATTACATATTGCGATCCAGTATCGGATGTCAAGTGCTAGGCCTAAGGCTGGAATTGTGTCTACCCCGTACGAAGCACATATCGGATCTCTGGTAACTAATCTCTATAATCGGATAATCATGACCTAGTCATATTATCCCGATGACTGCAGTACTAAAGAGTACTAGTTCCATATCCTACGTGACCATCATCCCCACTATGACTGGAGTGATACTTCCATCTCGACATCACACCCAATACACTACGATTCTCAATATACCCAGAAGAGGCGTACACAGAACCGGTTAAAGCCTTGGACGACCTAAACCGAAGTATATTGATTGTCGCAAATATTAGCGGTGAAAGTCTCAGGTTAAGACCAAATACACATACCCTGATTCGGACTTCCATAGACACATAGTCATACTACCAATGGAATTCCGAGGGGTCTATCCAGAGCGAAGCTGTTTCCGTACCATCGGTAAACACAACCTCCTATTACACTTGCATGAGTATCCAATTCCCAAATATATGAGAACTATGCTGTTATGCTCCCACAACGCGCACAAGTGTAATACTAGCTATTCCGCATTATCGATGTCCAATCTCGATAATACTACGACTAGGGATATTTTAATGATTAAACCTTAGTGGATTGATAGTGTCTCATATCATCTCAATCCGGAACTAATCATAAGGACATTTTAATATTTATATATCTTGGTAATCTAATTACAAATGATAAAAGAGCAATTTCCTTTGTCACATAGTTAATTTGTACAACAACACCATGTTCTGTATAAATAGTGATGTTATGGGTCATAATTGTCCAACAAACAGACCAAACATATTTCTATATTATTTACAATAATTTCATCACAAAAAATTCTAAATCCATAATTTTTTAAATGGGCATGCAAGATTAAACTTAGTTTTTCAAAATAAACAACAAAATAAGGGGAAAAAACTTAGTAGATGTTGCTAGACCTGAAGAAATGGATGATTTCCCATAAAAACTTGACCGGTGCTTACACACGCGTATAATGCAAGCGCACGTATCGTTCAATTAGTATAAAAAGTATCGATCTCACGAGGATTTAATACCTTATCTATTAATTTTATGAGGTCAAATGATTACTAGCATCTAACAGGTTGATTGATTGATTGATTTGGAATGGTGATGATTTTAAATTTAAAAATAAGTAAATAAAATTGCTCGAAAGTAGGTTTAAGAAAATTCAATATTATGAAACTATCTAGGGTTGTGAATCTTTCTAATATCTTTTAAAAGATGAAGTTGTTATTTCATGTTTGTGTAATAAATCGATTTACTAACCTGGAACACTAAATTATACGAAAGCCTATGTCGATGGTCAGACGCAAATACCCAGTTTAACCCAATTGAACCATATGTCTATGTCAACCAAATTATCTGGATTCATTAAGTTTAAGTTCCAATTATGGCTACCCCCGCCCGACAGGTATATGTCTATCCTGTAAGGAAATCTATTAAAGGATTATCTATCCTCAAGGAAGATCGTGGGCTATTAAGTCTAAGGCTGAAACCTAAAATTCCTTTGTCAAGTTTATTTTAGATTTACCAGATCTATCTTATTAGTGGCCAATTAACAAGACGCATTAAGCTTAAGACTTAATAAATAAACCTTTAAATTACCCAAACTATAAAATAACCCCTTATAAACCAGTGATATTAGAATTCATCAAAACCCCAGTTAACTAACTTAGTTACAACACATAACTATGGCTAGTAAAAACTTAAAAGTAAAAGACATAAAGTAAAAATTCTGAAAAGTAATTACGGTAAAGTAAAAGCTGAAAAGTAAATTACAATAAAATAAAATGCTAAGGTAAAATGATCAACTTTTACTATTTACTATTTAGATATCTCCCTTAATATAATATATTAACTTGTGATTATTTTACCAACCAGCCATATAGGCGGTAACCTGATTAAGTCAAATTTAAGTCCAACCAGCCATAAAGGCGGAACCAAAATAAACCTGCCATATAGGTGGTAAGAAAATTTATTACCAACCGACTAATCTGGCGGTATCCTTGATTAGTCAGGTTTAAACCAGATTAAAATAAATTACCAACCGACCAATATAGCGGTATCCTTTTTAAGTCAAATTTTAAATAGTGAATATATTATATTTAAGGGAGATTAATCTAAATAGCAATAGTAAAAGAATTACCTTTCACCCTAGCAGGGGGAAGTTACCTCCTCATGGTTGAATAGTAAAAACTGTAAAAAGTAAAGAAAGTAAATTACTGTTATTACATAACGTAATTAAAATTTAATTACAAAACTGAAATTAAAAGAAACTAGATAGAAAACTCCATATTTACATCAGAGAAATTAGAGAGGAAGGTACATCTGAAAGTGAAATTTCGAGCTCTATTTATAGACCCCAATAAGCTCCCCGCGTCGCGACGCCAAGTTTATTCTTGCGTCGCGACGCGATGACGTGTCAACACGTGATTGGCTGGTTCAGATTCTTATCTGCTGACGTGGCGATTACAGATAATTTGATTCAATAATGGCGCTGATGTGGCACTGACGTAGCGACACATGGTGAAATGGATTGTCGGCACTATAAGATTGTGACACGTGGCACACTGTGATTGGTTGATGATGACGTGGCGATGACATGGCACTTTGACTCGGTCAACCGGTGATGTGGCAGACACGTGGAGTGACACGTGGCGACACATGGTGATGGCGATTATCGACACCGTATGATGATGACACGTGTCACGACGCACGTTAGCAGATCGGCTGTGATGGTGACATGTGGCACGACACACGTTAGCAAAGTCAAACTTCTCAGATTCTGACACGTGGACCCGGCACACGTTAGCATGAATCGGCACACGTTAGGCGTCGCGATGCCAAAGGCTTGCACGTCGCGACGCGCGAAATGATGAAAATGCCATTTTGTTCGTTTTTCACTATTTTGGCCCCAAATCACCTCCAGAGAGTCCTGAAACTTTATTTATCTACAAAATAACACAAAACACATCAAAATATTCACAAAAATCAAGAAACTAAACAAAATATTAGGTAAAAAATGATGGAACATTTGCTAAGATAGTGAGAGAGAAGAGAGAACTGAGAAGAGAAGAATAAAGCAGAACCATAGAGTGAGAGAGAATGGAAAACAATTTGGGGATTTTAATAATCCTTTTTATCGATTTTTTTAGGTTTTTACGTCGAATAATTCGACGCTAAAACTTTACTAGTTCATAAAAATTTATGGAGGTTTTTCTGTGAATTTTTTTCTTAAAACTGTTAGCGTCGAATAAATAATCGACGTTAAAGATTAACTTTTAGTGTCGAATAGATGTAATCGACGCTAAAGGTTATATTTTAACATCGAATATATTAGTCGACGCTAAAATGAAAATAATAATAATAATAATAATAATAATAATAATTGACCGTCATCGTCAGCATGAAGTTTAATATCTCCATATATAATTAATCATCCACTAATCAACCAACAACAAATAATACATATGCATATACTAACTAAATTAGTCACTATTATATGAAACAACGTCATCGTCGACATTTGAGGTTTCCTGAAAGGACTCGAACTCGCCTTAGCTTCATCTTAAAACTCATCTTTTTAGCTTCATCTTCGAACTCGTCTTCATTTGCCACTTCCACAGTAACTTGATAATAGGGAATCATCTCAATGTTTTCTGTATTTTCTCGAGCTAGCGTGATATTTTCAGTCCCGATGTATTGTTCTTGAATATTTGGTAAATGAAAGATTTGTTCAGCAACTTCAAAGTCGTCAGAGACTTCTTCTTCATCAAAAAATTATGACACCATCTTTCTCCCGTGTGTCCCAAATATCCATATGTTGTAACTTCTCTACCACCATCCATCCATTTCCTAGCTTTGGATCAGACATATATATCATAGACCATGCTTGAGTACAAAAAATATATGGATAATTTTTGTTTCAATAACGTTGAACATTAATTGACGTTAGATAGTTATGAAATTGAATTCTGCTCTTTCTGATATTTTTGTCAAACCACTTACATTCGAAAAGCATTGTATGTCATCAGAGTCTGTATACCAACTCAATGACTGATTGCAACACTCTATAGAAATCAACAATATCATAATCGTGTTCTCATAGTATTACAATTGTTGGGGTTGGTGCTCGAAGCGCCAATCTGGATCATATATATGTCTGATTCATAAATACGAGCTATAGTTTTTTCCATAATATTACTTATTCATGATAGCACCTCTTGTCTTTTATTATATATATTCGATCTAATTCATTAGATTGAAACTAAATAGTGTTTAATGATATATATATATATATATATATTAGACAAAGACTCGATAATATATAATTTAGTGCGCAATTACAATGTAGCTTGTAATTGACATTGAGAAGCGTCACTACTAGAAATATATTATCAAATTAAGTTCATGATCAAGATTTATTGACACGGGTCAGTTAGCAAAATCCACTGAGACCAGTACATGTCGTATATCATACTTGGTCCGATGGTTTATCCTAATGAACCATGAGTCTTGGGAGACTCGTATAGACGTGTAGGTGTTTATTTAATAAACACTGAATGACTCACCGAAGATTACCTAATAAATGGTACACCAAAGTCAATAAGAATCTTCTCGGGTTGAGTAGCATAGTGATTTTTTGACTTGAGATACCACTGTGGATATATGAGTTATCCTCCACACTTAGATGGCAGTCACGTCACCAATCTATTTAGATCAGACCTTCGTCTGTTAATTGGGTGTGGACTCATGCTCATGATATCCTGTGTGTATCAAGATATGATATGTCAGTCCTGTATACAGGCCATATGTATTCATTATATGTATTCATTATATGATTAGTAATCATGTTGCCATTCTAGAGTTTTAAGGCCACTCATTTTTCCACCTGGAATTGTTCTTGTGTTGTTTCATGATGGTGAGACTTGTTTGGTGTGGTAAAGATTGGATTAAAGTATTGAATTTGTTTAATTTGGTGTATTTTGTCAATTTGAAGAATTATAAAATTAGGGTTCATAACCCTTTCCAAATTTAGGGCTTTTCATATATGTGGTGTATTATGATGTATATTAAATTTAAGATTGATTGGATTTGATCTTGACTTGTTTTGAACAAGAAATGACTAAAATGCAAAACTTGAAAAATTCTGGGGCTTCTCGGCAATTTGACAAAAATTTGGATTTTTTGTTGCAATTGGTATTTTCATGTATTAGACATGTATAAATCATTTTGGGATTGATTTGAAATCACTTAAATATGTATTTGACAATTTGAGGACCAAAATGATCAAAATGTAAAGTTATGGGGTCAATTCGGTAATTATAAGAAATTTGATTTCTTTGTTTAAAATTTCAGATTTTATGTATTGAGTAATTAAAATAAATAAGTTTATTTTAATTTCCCAAGAAAAATAATTATTGGAAATTATTTCGGAGTGAAAATACACGAAAATGACGAAAAATTGTGTTACTGGGTAACAGTTGCACAAACAGTGAACTGGTCACTGTTCGGACAGTCCACAAACTGTCCAAATATTTTTGAGGCTGACCTGGGTAGTCCCAATGTGCATTGGTCAGTCGGTTCGACCAGAAATGCATTTTATGATATTTTACGGAAAAACATTTTCGCAAAAGTTTCTCGGGGTTTCTATATTATTTATGTCGTTATATGATATCGAATAAATATGTTTAGGTGAAATATAAATGAATTATTAAGAATGGATATTGAATAATTTATTCGTAAGTTTAAAAATTTTAAACTACGATTTCGCCTGAACCGCGCTCCTTCCGCTGCGCCGCCCTGATAAAACCCCAACAACAATTCCATAATTCTGAGTTACACATGAAACATCGCTGCTCAGTGTGAAATCAAACCTCATTCACAATGCATGCATTATATTTGTAAGCTAGCTTTTGAGGCCCATATATCAATGCAACTAACGAAGATGACGAGTACAGTTGACCATTTTTCACTTGATTTTTTTTATCTAACACATGATAATAATTGCATGTTAATATAGAAAAGTATAATATTTACTATTAGGTTAAAAAAGTAAATGTTATGGCTTATAGTTGTCTCAAACCAATCAGAGAATTCTTTTTTGTGTCTTCCATCAATGTTATGGTCACTAGCACATTGTAGCATTATAATATGTTGCCTATAAAAATTTGGAAATATTTCATATCACATTTAAAAATGTAAGACGAAAAAAATAAACTTATGCACCTACAAGACTTATGTTAAGTACTGTTGCACTTCGGTGTAACTACTCAATATAAACCAATGGACACATTGAACTTCCTCCAGTGTTAGCAATTTCACACCTAATGATCCAAATGGTTTGCAATTTTGACAAAACCCTGTCATATCTTACTGATTAATTTCATCTCCATCGTAGTTTCTTATCCGAAGATTAAAATAAATTTTAATATTCTGCAGGTACATCGAATAAAATATTTGTTGTGATATTTTCTATCATACCGCAAGTGTACGGTGTCAAGTTTTAGTAAATATGAGTGAAAAGTGTCGAACCCACAGGGATTGTGTTCAACTCACACTAAGTACTATAATTAATAATCATAACTTTATTTAGAAGCAACTAAATTTAGAATAATCTGAATTTAAAACTAAAAGATAAATAAATAAGATATGAGGAGAAACCAAGATACGAGAGATTTTAGAGTCTGATTTCACCTAGCTATCCCCTATGTATTTGTCATGCCACTCAATCCTTATTCAATTATATTATTTATAAGTCAAGAATCCTAAGGTATTCCACTCCCTCTCCCGAGCAATAGTGAAAAGATTATCAATTACAGACTTTGATATCCCTATAAAAATCTAGTAATCAACAATTCATTACGTTCTGTGATTCTTTGTTAATGACTTCAAAGGGATTATAGATTCTCTCGAACTCTACAAATCTCCTAGGTTATACTCTCTAGATCCTATTCAAAATCCCTCTCTCCCGAGCGATAGATTCTAAACATTCATCATCTCAATTTGTGACCAGCAAACAAGAAGCATTAAATGCAAGAGAATATAAATAAACTGAAATATAACTTCATAAAACTAAAATTGACAAGCAATACATAAGTTCAAGCATTGACTACATCATCATCTAGAATTATGGAGTTAGTTTATGAGTAAAAATAAAAACAATGAACATAAGGTCATGAATATAATGGACATCATTAAAGTTTAAAGAAAAAAACTAGATGATAAAACCCGAATTGAATCCCTTCGTCTCCTCTTGTCGCTCTTCAATCCTCCTCCATGGATCTCTCTAAAATATGTGTTTTTGAGTGTTTTCTGTGTATTAGCCTCCTCCCCTAGGGTTTTGGACAAGCTTATGTATTTATAATAAAGTCCTGGAGTCCTTGTGCATGTAAAACCCCAAAAATTGATGTTTCTAAGAGTATGCGCAGCGCCGCGGTGCCGGAAAGTGGCGTCGCGGTGCCAAACTTGCGGCATTTTTGTATGAGATGCTGAAGGGGCTCCACAACGCCATTTTTGGGCGCCGCGACGCCAGACAAAAATTCTGGATGCCGATTTATGCATTTTCAGCTCTTCCCGCCTGCTTCCGATGTATCCGTATGGTCCCAAAATAAGTTAAATTGCTCCAAGATCCATGTTCCAATGCTCCCTACAATCAAAACATAAAAGAAACTACAAAAGACATTAAATGACACAAAACTTAACAAAATAGTAAGCTAAGAATGATGGATTTGGTGCTTGGAGTGCCAATCCGAATTGTACATTTTATTATTATTAATAAAATAACTACATTTTTCATTTCATACCCTATTAATGGTATTATCATTACGCGTATTAAATTGATGTATCGATATGCTAAGAATGACATCGACCTTAGAATAGTCTTGACACTAGGTGTAAACTATTCTTAAAGTAAATATTCATAGTCGTTGGTTTTGGAATACGGTCGACTTCCTATAACCTAGAAGACTATCACATGTCGTATATTGGAATTGGAGTTCCAATGGTTTAACGCGATGTACCATGAGTTTTGGAAACTCGTATAGACATGTGGGTATTCATTGGAGTGAATACTGAATGACTCACAGGTGATTCCTAATAGTTGGAAGTACACACCACCGTCAATAGGAATCTCCTCGAGTCGAGTAGCATATGTAATCCTTTGACTATAGGATATCATTGATTTTGTGTGAAATCCTCCACACTTAGATGCCATGTATGTCAGAAACCTTTCAAGGCTGACCTATAGATGTTCGTTGGGTGTGGACCGATGCACTCAGTAATCAAGTGCGAAGCAAGATAGGATCCGTCGGCCATATATGTACCATAAGGGGTTTAGGTATCCATGTTAGTAAAGTCACGATTCTTAAATCTTTGGCCAAAGTCGATCACCTAGGGTGGATCGCATCAGTTATGAAGAATCGTGGACATGTCGACATGAGATGTGCGTCTTGGAAACTTGACGGTATATTCTCTGTTTCCTAAGCACAACTCGGATAGCCTATGACGGAGGGATTGTTAAACATATGTGATGACTTCGACTTGTATAGTTTAGAAAGGTCGTTCGTGTTCTTCAAGAATTCGGAGGTGCCCGAATTACGTACATATTAGCTAGGCTTATATGACGAACGTGTCTGAACTTAGAGAGTCCCAATATGAAGTGTACTCGTTGAGCACTTTGGTAGCCGATTAATTTTTATAAAAGATAATATTCGATATTTTAATTATCAACTAAGAAATCAAGTGTTATGGATAATATTGATTATTTACTTTGACCTAATTGGATAATTCAATAATTACATAAGGGCTTAATTGTAAAAATCATAATTATCTCTACCATTTGAGGATATTATGATAATTGTAAGTATGTAATAATAGGGGTTTTGGCTTGATTTAATTGGATTAAATCAAGGTGGCAAACATTTAACTAATCCATTTCCTAATCCTTGGCTTGATTTAATTGGATTAAATCTAAGTGGGAGACAATGGAGATTAGTCACACCTAATTATATATTTGGACAAATTAGATTAAGCCCACTTAAAAGTTGATTACAACTTTTATTAATTAAAAATTGCCTAAGTTTTGCTATAAATAGCAAGCTTTAGGAGGTTTTAATTACAAGTTCAAATACAAGCATAAGCAAATTCTTGAGAGATTAGCCTAAGTTAGAGAAGTGTTTAGAGAAGCTTGTGAGGTCTCTACAACATTTCATCTAAGAGAAATCAAGATTGGATCTTGAAGTGAAGCTTGGAAGCATTGGAAACAAGATTGGATCTTGAAGTCAAGCTTGCACACCTTGGAGGTTCTTCAACAATTTCAACAAGGAGAAGTAGATTGGATCTTGCATCAAGCTTACTAGGTAATGTTTGATCTTCTCCAAAGCTATGTTTATTTGTGTATTAGATGCATGATCACATAGCTTAATGTTGAATAAGGCTAATCAATTGTGTTAGGATACTTTAGAAGTATAAACACAACATGCTTGTAATTAGGTCAAAGATGTTCATGTTGGACATGGAACAATAATTAGAGTTTGGAACTCTAGATTAAAGCTTAGAGCTAAGGCTACCATTCTAGATTCACTTGACCACCTTTAGGTGGACTAGAATTGTTCATGGGACATTTCATAATTGGGATTCTAAAATGGTTTGTATAATGGATTCAAAATTTACGCTAATTCGTAATTAGAATAAATTTATGTTTTGGAAAAATATTTGATATTTTGAAAAACTAGATTTTTATTCTATAACATGTGTTTATGTTGGTTTTGAAATTAAAAATTAATTTTGGGTGTTTTTGAAGTGTTTAGGGAAGACCGAAATAGATTAGGGTCAAAGACCCTAATCCATTCAGCTCACTGGAATGTGAGCTGAATGCAAAAGGAAATGAAACAAAAAAAAATAGCAGCACCTGGGCGCTACAGTGCGCGCGCGTACTGTAGCGCGTGTGCTTCACGCACGCTGCGCCCTTCGCGCGCGCCGATTTTGTTTTGCTTCGTTTGGGTGCTTTCGGACTCCGATTCAGTCCCGATTTTTTTCCTATACACTCGTAATGGAATGTAGTATTTCATTAAATGATTTAAATTACACCCATACTTGATATCCAGTGGTTAGACCCATTTCCGCTGCCCGGGGCAACGATCCGACCCCAGGGGTTCGACAATTGCCCCAACAAAGAATGCATGAATAAGTGGCTATAAACCATACTTATCAATATTATTGCCTCACTGATTAGGACAGCCTCTGCTATTGATCCTCCATGTCGTGCTTTGTTCTCATATATTGTTTGTAATGTCCCAAAGCCCTACAGTTATTACATACAATTCCATGATTAATAATTTTAACACAAAATCAAACTTTAAAAAATTAATATTTCGAATTTAATATTACCTCTCAATGGGATATATCCATTTATAATGAACATGACCTCCCCTCATAGCTTCGAACAAAAAAATACACGGCCAGATGTACCATTAAATCAAAAAATTTGGGTGGCAATATTAGCAACAGCTTGCATAGGATGATCACGATTCCTCGCTCAAGTTCGTCAATAACAGATATGGTTGATGTCATTTGACACAATTGTTTAAAGAAGACACATAGATCAAGTACGGCGTCACATAAATTTGACGAAAAATAATGTCGAATGCCAACAGGAAGGAGAATCTCAAGAAGCACATGACAGTCGTGACTCTTTAACCCAGTTATCGTATCATCCTGACCCAACGTCAAATATTCGATGCATAATCATCAAGAAATTTTACCATTTTCAGGCAATCACAAAATGATTTTCTCTCTAATTGAGTTGGCACATAACTAGCAGGTGGTTTAATAAGACTTTGAGGAGTGGCCTTTAATTGTAATTCACTACGAATTTTAAGATCTTGTAGGTCTAATCTAGCATTTTCAGTGTCTTTCATCTTACCCAGAATGTTGAACAGTGTGCACACTAAACTTTCGCATATGTTTTTTCTATATGCATTACATCCAAAATATTTCGTAGACTTAGACTCCCCCAATACTCTTATTTAAAGAAAATACTTTTTCCCGTCCAATTCAACTCTTCAGGTTGACGTTTTTGATTTTTATCTCTATTATTAGGATGTTTCCCTGGTCTGGTGTCTCTGAGATGTTGATGTTAGCAAAGTTTGTCAAATCCAGACAATCCACCGGGCATACTCCGAGGTTCTAGTTAATCGTTGAATAATTTACTTCTCTGCCAAGGATGACTCAACTCAAGAAATCGCATGCGCCCTGTGTATCTTATTTTATTCTGTAACCATTGTGAAGGGTGTTTCACCCGTACAAACTGGACATGTCATGTAACCCTTAGTGTTCCATCCAGATAATGAACCATAAGTTGGAAAATCATTAATGGTACATAATCCTGCGGTATGCATTTGAAAATACTCATGAGAAGCTGCATCATAGGTATGCACACTGACACTCCATAATATTTGTAACTCATCGATAATGGTCTCAAGTAAATATTCATATCTTTACTAGGGGAACGTGGACCATTGATAAACAATGTCATAAACATGAACGGATCCTTCATACATTTTCATGGAGGTAAGTTATATGGAATAATAATTACAGGCCACATACTGTAAGAATTGTACATATTCCAAACGGGTTAAAACCATCGGAGGCGAGGCCTAACCTGACATTACGGGGGTCATTGGTGAAACAAGGGGTACATATCATCAAATTCTTTCCACTCGGTTCCATTTGCAAGATGTCTAAGTATGCCCTCCGTACCGACCCTCTTTTCGTGATGCCACCTCATGTCAGTCATTGTGTATCGTAACATGGACAACCTCTGGCGTTAATGGGAAATATCGTAATATCTTCTGAGGTATTTTCTTCCCAAGACCACAGACTTTGTATCGGTTTTCACCACATTCATACTCAGCACGAAATAATACACATCATATTTACAAGCATCAATGGATTCATACCCCATTCCCAAATCATACAAAATTTTCTTTGCCTCGACTTAGACAATTCACTGCCAACCGATAATATTTGGCGAAGTAAGTCTAGCATCATATCAATACTTTTGTTCGTCATTATGTTCATCACTTTAATGTGCAATAATTTCACAACGAAATTCAAGATCGACATCCTAGCACCTTCAAATGGTATTTTTTGTGACTCCTCAAGTAGTTGACTAAACAAATTATGATCATTTCTATCTAACACTGGTATGTCACCGCCAACACTATGACCGACTTGTGGACCTTGTAAGTCGCGCAAAGCATAAGTTATCTCCTCATTTGCAGGTTAATTGTAACTACTACTCCCTTCAACGAAATCAATAAACCGTGATTGAGAATTATACTGCTCAACATGATAAATCCACGTATGGTAAGTTGGTGATATTCCCGGCATGTATAAATGATTGTAAACTTCATCTAACCGTTTCCTTTTCCTATTAAAATAATTTATATGGACACCGAACACGTCCTTCTGTATCAATGTATTGCTTTACCGCTTCTATAAACTCATAAACTCCATTACGGTATGAGCACTTAATCTATCCACCGAGCTCATCCAATTTCTATCCATTTAAGCAAAATATCTACATAAAAAAATATAATTATTAGACATTACATTAAACTCATCAACGTCACCAATTCATTAATTATTTATTTAAACACATAATTAACTAATTATAAAACAAACTAACCTTACAATATATATAATATATATATAGCATCATAATTAACTAACTAACACAATGTATAAATAAAGATAATTAAAAAAATTAGAACCCTAATTTATTTAATAATAATGATAGAAAAATATAATTATTAGACATTATATTTATTTGTATAATTATTAGATATTATAAAAAAATTCTATATTTAATTTATATAATTAAATTATAATTATTAAACATTATATTAAACTCTTCAACATCACCAATTATTTAATTATTTATTTAAGCATACACATAATTAATTAATTAATTAATGACAAAACAAACTAATCTTACTCACATATATGTATCATAATCAACTAACAACAAGTTAACTAACTAACAAAATATATATAATAAACATAATTACAAAAAAATTAAAACTCTAATTTTTGAGAGAGATTGAACTTAAATTAATTAAGTGAGAGTCATTCAAAAATAATGAAAAAAAAGAGGGATGGAATAAAAATTATCTTGTGGAAAAGTTAGAGTTTTGTTGAAAATTTGTTGGAAAATTGTGACTAAAACTTGAAGAGAAGAGAAAGAGTAGAGGAGAAAGAAGTATAGGTGGTTTTGTGATTTTAACAACTCTTTAGCGTCGAAGCAGTAAATTTCAACGCTAAATGTTAGTGGGTTTGTCAGAACCTTTAGCGTCGAAATAAAAACCGACGCAAAAGTTACTACATCTAGCGTCACAATTGCACTTCGACGCAAAATCTTAAGCTTTTAGCATCGAAATTTATTTTCGACTCTAAGGATAATTGGATTGTCGGTGGATTTTTTAGAACATTTAAAGTCGAATAATAAAATCGACGCTCTATGGTTGAACCTTTAGCGTCGAATTTGAATATCGAAGCTAAATATTTGAACTTTTAGCGTCGAAATATAATATCAACGCTAAATATTGAACATTTGGAGTCGAAATTATTTTTCGATACTAAATTGTTTATTATGGTCGAAAATATTTTCGACGCTTACGGTTTGGATGTTAAAAGTGCCTTTTCTTAGTGGATCTGTACCGGATAACATTTCTGAAATTGTATATCAAGAGGAGGTCGGATACTTTTCGGCTATGCAATGGAGAAATACACCTATCTGCACTTTGGTAAAGTCTGTTCCAACACATTCTTAGATGCACAGTTTGTTTTCCACTCCCTGTATGGAAACCACTTTAAAGAATGATCAAGTAAAATTTTCAATTATTTATATTAGAAATGACTCATTTATTTGACCCACTTCCCATTTACTTGGAATGAAGGTAAGGGGATCTTCTTATTTCTTATTTTGGTGGATTCAAGTGTAAAGCTCCCACATCGGATAAACACAGACAAATAAGAAACCTGACACCAAGATAAATGCAGTGTCGAAGCAACGTTGAAACATACTTACCTGGACGGGGTCAATGGGCGATCAAGAATGCCCATGGCCTAGGATGGTGGCTCTCATTGCACTTTGATAGTGCAACACCCTAAGGTCTCCCCATGTGGGAGAGCCTACGTCATAATTTGTTGCTGCGGGGGCCTGCGTTCGCGCGGCCCCTGACCATTATTATACAAAACTTTGAGGGTTCAAATGTTTAAAGAAAATTTGTTTTGAGGAAAATAGTTGTTAGTTATATTTCCCTTTTCGGGATATGACTGTCGATTTGAAACTCTTGTTGTATTAACTCATTGAGTTAATTGTTGTCTAAAAATGGTAAATCATTTAGGCTGGTCTATGGGCAAAATATGTTCAATGTTGGAAGAACTTTTGATTCTTTATGAACACGGTGGGACGACGGCTGGAGCTGTTCCATTCGTATGTTGTAGCATGCTATCAGATCTGTACACTATTTCTTGAAACTGGTTGGTTTCTTTTATATGATATATTTTGCAATATGTTTGGGCAAATGGGTTGTTGAACTTTCAGCAAGACTTTCATTAAAGTCTGTCCATAAGCTGTTTACACATCTAAAATATATGTTGGCACGATCAGGAACTGGCCAATGAGAGAGTTTTCGTGAGCCTTAGTTTTGATATTTTGAACATTGGAACTGGATGTCAACGGAAGCAAATCGGATGCCATCACTAAGGCGAGGACACAGACTTAGAATAATCATTAGGTCATTATGATCATTTATATAGTGGTAGGTAGTGGCAATTTCATTCTTAGGAAGGAAATTTCACAGTATCCATGCTTAGTAGAGACGGGACATAAAGCAAGAATCTTCAAGGGTGAAGGATTCTGCGTGATCTATTTTAGATTTCTCACAATTGTTGATTGGGCAGGTCCCCAGAATGGGGCTCTCTTCTTTACGAGACTCGATAGCTGACTTGTGTCATTAGACACGTGGCAGAAACATCTTGAGATAAATTACTATCCCCATGTCACCTTACGCAAAGGAACAATGGGAATATTATCAGTATGGAGACGATTCTATCCAAGCAGGACAACCTTGAAGAGCTTTGTCTACTTGTTCCTTTAATTATTGCGTTTGCTTTATTGTTTTGTTAAATTATTATCTTTACTTTTGCTATAGCAGATGTCAATTTTTGATTTAGTTTTTGTCAGAATAAGCTTTTACTTTATTATCTTTGCTTTAGTTTGATATTGAATAAATCAAAGCGAAATCAGCCTTACTATATCAGTAATGTTTAATTGTTACATTGAGCTTAATAATACCATTCAAATAAGCAATATTAAGGAATTGAGTCTCATCCAATAACCTGTAACAAATGTACCCAGTACCAGAAACAACACTAAATTCTCTTTTCTTCATTCAAAAAGTAACAGATCCTTGAATCTCCAAAGTACCTCCTTTAAACTAGTTGAGCGTGGTTTTTCGTTCCAGGGGTGATTCAGGAAATCTACTCGAACAAATCTCCCCCACGTAGTGATTTTATTTGGTTAGTTGGGAACCAAAACAAACTTGGCAAGCAAACAGAAAATCACAGAGAAAACAAAGGATTAACGTGGTTCGGTGGAAAATGGCTCCAACATACGTCCACAGGAGCAAAGAAATGATATTTTATTACGAGCTCGGATTAAGACCCCATCTTTCTCTCTCTATCACTAAGCTTTTTAGAGCTCTTTTACAGGTGGTGGAATGTAAAAAATAACCTTAAATTTGAGCTTTCAACCCCCTTATATAGGCATCTAAATCTACTGTTACACCAACTCATGACGTCACTCACGTTAGCCCGTCACTGTCACACATGCTCATTTTCCCCAACTGCACTGCAAACAGTAGCTCTGGTCTTTTGACTCAACCACCCTCTGTCAGTAAAAAAACTATCATTTCCACCTTTATCCTCTATAGCACGTTATGCCGATATGATAGCCTGCAATTCAACCACTCCAATGTTATTCCGTGTGTTAGAAATGAAGTTTCTGACCAACTCTCGTCATACTAGCCTTCTAGAGGCTCAAACTTTTATGTAGGGTTTATGTCATTCATATATAAGCACATAATGTTACGACCCTGACCAAAACCCCCGGGTTGGTGTGACAGGGTAAATGATGCCGAATCGATTCTCTTAGTTGCTTCTTTTTCGATCTTTACGTTTCTGAAATTGTTTATCAGGAGGAGTTCGAACTTTATCACAATATCACCTCCTTTGATTGCTTGCCTCTGCACTTTGGTAAAGTCTGTTCCAACACATTCTTAGAAGCACAGTTTGTTTCCACTCCCTGTATGGAAACCACTTTAAAGAATGATCAAGTAAAATTTTCAATTATATATATTAGAAATGACTCAGTTATTTGACCCACTTCCCATTCACTTGGAATGAAGGTAAGGGGATCTTCTTATTTTGGTGGATTCAAGTGTAAAGCTCCCACATCGGATAAACACAGACAAATAAGAAACCTGACACCAAGATAAATGCAGTGTCTAAGCAACAATGAAACATACTTACCTGGACGGGGTCGATGGGCGATCAAGAATGCCCATGGCCTAGGATGGTGGCTCTCATTGCACTTTGATAGTGCAACACCCTAAGGTCTCCTCAAGTGGGAGAGCCTACGTCATAATTTGTTGCTGCTGGGGCCTGCGTTCGCGCGGCCCCTGACCATTACTATACAAAATTTATTGGTAATTATTTATTTATTTGAGAATTTATAGAGTTTGACGGTTCAAATGTTAAAAGCAATTTTGTTTGAGACCAACTTGTTATTGGCAATTATTCATGTCCTGTTTGGGACACTCTAGTTACAATAACTCTTTGGGCCACAAGTTTGATATTGAATAAATCATAGAGAAATCAGCCTTTCATGTTTAACGGTTAAATTCAGCTTAATAATACCATTCAGATTAGGAGTCTCCATAACCCTTAACAAATCTAAAATATGAGATCCTTGAGTCTCCAAAGTACTTCCTTTAAACTCTCCATGAGTAACAATAACACCAAAGGCCATGTACAAGACCTTGCCGTCTAACTGAGAGTTTATACAAATGCCCTGTGCCCTGCCTATTTGTTTGGACTCGAATGTGGGGCACTCGGTCATCCACGATGACCTTTAGTGTGATTTGGGACCATCTTTGCCGGCAACGGTGATTGCTGAGGTGTCAGGCCTGAGAAATTGTCATGCACGTAGAGGATTTAGTTCGTTTCTTTGCTTCTTGTTTTGGGAATCTGTAGGCTATGTGAAGCAGTGTTGCTGTGAATATGAAGAAGAAATTGGAGGTTGGGCTTAGAGCAGTGGCCATTGCTTTTTTAGGGTTAGTTTGGAGGTGAAAAATGCTTGGTGCATTGAAGTTTGAAATGTATAGATTTGATGAGTCAGATGCTTTGCTGAGAAATAGGATTTGTTGATGGAAGAAAATGCAAAATAAGTTGCTAAACCCAAGGTCTTTTTAGTGCTTTTTCTTCTTTGGTAAATGTGATTGTTAATCATTTGTCTTGCAAGGTGTTTACAGATAGGTCGGTTTTTTTTAAAAAAAATTTGTGAAACTCAATCAGGTGGTTCTAAGGATAGAAGAACTACCCGGATCCGGAGGACCCGAGTCCGCAATATATTTTTACGGACCTAGGTTCACATAATTCCAGATCCTGTAATTGTAAAGAAAAAATATATATAATTTAGGTTATTTTATGAAATTAATTGATAATTTTTACATTGATTCGATTAATTTTAATTATATTTCAATGAATTTCAGTTTTTGTATATTTTAGTGAATTTCAATTTATGATAATTTAGGATTTTTCATGATGGTAATTGAATTTAATTTTTTTTATACGGGTCCCGGATCCGGATAATTATTCATGGGTCCGAATTTTGTCATCCCTAGTTGGGTCACGCGGGTTCGCAAACTCGAACCTGAAATTTGAGATTGTAAACCCGATCAGGTCGGGTTGGCAAAAAAAGAATTTTTTATGTATTAATTATTTTGAGACATATATAAATACTATCGATATTAGTCCAGATGGCTATATTGTATTTAGCCTACAAACAACTAAAGTCCTCGAAATTTATACGCCCTAAAGATCAATTAACCTAATTCCACAAACAAAATTCTATTAGCGTCACTCAATGGAAAATTTTGATTATGCAACGTGGAAGTCTTCGACGTGATTTAGTGAGATTATAAAAAAATGTCAAAGCAATTGGTCGTGAAGAGCATAATGGATGTGAAGATTCAAGTGCCAAATTGAAGAAAATCTAGTGTAGTCTTATAGCTTATGGCTCTCATTGTATGTGAGTGTATCATTCAAGAACTCTAAGCTCATAGGATTCATTCACATTCATTTAAATGTATTATGGTCAAGTGCATATTATTTTTAATATTCTAATCTTATGATTTATACACTGAGATCGGCATACAGGTCTCTCACATTGGCATACCAGTGATCATGCTCTGCCTTGGGCAGATTTGCATGCTCTTTGGAATCGGCTACTCCATACCAGCCTCTTATACCAGTCAGATAGAGTTTTCATGGTTTTTGGAAATGAGACGGATCATAACGGTCCCCATATCGGTTAGCTAACCGGCATACCGACCTCCATATGGGTCAGTAATCTTGTATGTGCGCTTTAACCTTTAACGGTAAAATAGCCATTAAGTTTTGCAGGACTGGTATACCGACCTCTGTAGACCGGCATACTGATATCAGAAAGAGAGATGAGGCAGTTTTATATTACGTATTATGTAATTACTAAAATATCCTCCAATAGTAGAGATATTTATGAAATTACAAAAAAATCCTTGTGTGATTTTGGATTAATCCAATTGGGTAAAGTAAATAATTAATGTTATTCAATAACACTTAATTATTTTAATTGATAATTATAATATCAAATATTATTTATTATCAAACATTATCAGCTACCTAAGTGTTCAACGAGTACACTTAATATTGTAGGACTCACTAAGTCCAGACACGTTTATCATATAAACTTAGCTTATATGTACGCAATTCAGCCACCTTCAAATTCGCGAAAAACACGAATGACCTTTTTGAACTATACAAGTCGAGGTCATCACTTATATTTAACAATCCCTCCGTCGTAGGCTATCTGAGTTGTGCTTAGGAAAAATATATTACACCGTCAAGTTTCTGAGGCGCACATCTCATATTATCGACATGTCCATGATTCTTTACAACTAATCAGAACACCATTTCTGATATATTCTTTTTTTCGAACGTTATTCGTCCAGATTCTATGGCATCCTGCAAAACGTTCCGAAAAATGAGACAATCATTAGTTGAATGGGACCATGCATTTTGCCACTTACAATATTTTTTCCCACCGATTTGCTCAGCCCTTGGCAATGCGTGGCGGTCGCTCAAACTAATTTGCTTGTCTTTATATAATTGATCGAATATGGCATCGACTTTCGTGATATCGAACGAGAAGTTCCTACTCTTTTTTTCATTCTTTTCTCTGGCTTGGGGTTCAGCCCACGCCTTGCAAATGTACGGATTCCCTTTAACCAATTTGGCCAAACATAAGTCGGTCGATTCGATGTCCATCTCGCTTATTTCATAATTGATGTTCCTGTAATAAGTTCCTTTGCTGGAATTTCTCATTTGTTCCTCATCTCTTAATAACTGTTCATAACGCACCACACTAGTGGTGAGTTGGGGGAGATTCCAAAATTCGCGATCTTGAAATTTCTTTTTCAGATCGAAGTTAAGACAGCTTTGGGTGATTCTCACAAATTCTTTCTCTGGCAAAGACACGTAACATTTGCCTCGAGCCACTTTAAACCTTTGTAAGAATGCCTCGGCCCATTCTCCTGGTAACTGTCTGAGGTTCGCCAAGTCGGCCAAGGCCACTTCAGATTCGGCCTTGTAGAATTGCGCATGGAACAGCTGTTCCATTTGTTGCCAATTCTCTACCGAGTTAGGTGGCAGGCTGACATACCATGAGAAAGCTACTCCGGACAGTGAGCCGTGGAATAACCTCAATTTATGGAAATCAGTGACTTATTCACATTGAAGGGTAAATCGTCATATGTGTTCCATGGTAGAAACTTCCTCAGACCCTGTAAACATAGAAAAATCTGGTATTTTGTAATTTCTAGGCCATGGATACGCCACATCGATCCAATCCGGATATGGTTTCCGATACCTTGGCTGAATTGTCCGTACTCCCAGACCGAATTGATTTTGAAGGATCTCGGTCATTTGTTATCTCAACATATCATTGCCATTAAATGACATTGCTATGGGTGGCGGTTGCGGTCCTGTAGGCACTGTATTTTTTTTCATATAAGTCCCTATTGTAGGACATAGATGTTGGGCGACGCTGTTCGGGCTCGCGGCCCGGTCGGGAGTACGAAATAGCCCACGGGGAACTAACCGGAGAAATAACATGGAGTCACCACCCGGTGTGAACCGGAAAAATGATTTAAGGCCGCACTCACCCCTCGCAAGGGAAGACCTCAAACCGTTGGGTTTGGAATGGTCATTTACTTATGCCACTTGTAATGATATGATTTGTGCAATAATCTAACCAAGCCTAAGCAACATATATTTCCAAGGATAATCTATTCCTAAGTTCACATGTATAAAATAAATCATCATGACGGCAAACATACGATATCACACAATAATCCCATGAACATGTTGAATCATCAAACACGAAAGATAAATAACAACCTAAACATAAACGTAAAGAAACACCTATTGCGAAAGGAGATAACAAGATCATTGATAGAGGAATAACTTACTAATGGCTAAATCATGCTTAAGAAACAAGTAACATCCTAACGACCTAATCATGCTTGAACACAATCTTGCGAACACATCAAATAGATGAATGCGAGAATACAAATGGATGATAACATCAAAAGCGTCAATAATGGAATGGCATGGTTAATTACATAATGCAAGAGAAATCACCTAAGAAGCAATCATGCATGAAATGTGATGAAAATGACTCAGTTCAGTGTATGTGCGTTCGTGTAGCGTTTGAAAACGCGTTCTAATGGTAAACAGAAGGTTTGCGTTCGTATAGCGTTCGAGAACGCGTTCGAACGGGACAAGACCTGATGCATGATAAAACAAAATGCATGAACGTTCGAGTAGCGTTCGTAAACGTGTTCGAACGGTAAACAGTAGGTTCGCGTTCGTATAGCGTTTGAGAACGCGTTTGAACGTGACCAAACCTGATGCATGATAAAGCAAAGAAAATACATGCGCGTTCGAGTAGCGTTAGTAAACGCGTTCGAACGGTAAACAGAAGGTTCGCATTCGTATAGTGTTCGAGAACGCGTTCGAACGGGACAAGACCTGATGCATGATAAAACAAAGAAAACTCATGCGCGTTCGAGTAGCGTTCGTAAACGCGTTCGAACGGTAAACAGAAGGTTCGCGTTCGTATAGCGTTTGAGAACGCGTTCGAACGGGACCAGACCTGATGAATGATAGACGACGCAATACATACATAGATAAGAAAATCCACAATATAGGACCCAGTGTGCCCGATTGAACTCGTTCTCATTCAATCGGGTGTACCTCATCCGGCGCGGCAAAACATCGTGGTAAAGGTAGCCTTTAGGCATTTTCCCTCGAATAGAGGACCTTGAATCCACCCTAGTTAGCCCATGCGCACAAGAATGCAATGCATGCGTAAATAAAGCAACGATATGCAAAGGGTAAAGGACATAATAAAAGGGGCGACAAAACATCGTGGTAAAGGTAGCCTTCAGGCATTTCCCTCGAATAGAGGATCTTTAATCTACCCTAGTTAGCCCATGCGCATTATGTTACCGTGCATATAAAATAAAGACAACGATAATATAGGACCTCGTATGCTCGATCAAACATATCTCACATTTAATTAAACATACTCCATCCGGCGCGGCAAAATATTGTCGTAAAGGTAGCATTTTAGACTTTTCTTCCCTCAAATAAAAACCTTTAGACCAACATACTATGCCCATGCACACTACATCATCAATACACAAACAAATAACGTGCAGAAAGTAAAGCAAAAATGACTAAATCATGCTTAAATATAAATAACATACTAGCGACTAAATCATGCTAAAACACAAAATTGGATGAAACGAAATATGTGTGTCTCTCAAGCGGTACGTGGCGTTGTATCCCGAGTACAGACCGCACTACCGTCCATTCAAATTCGGCTACGGAATTTACGTTCGTGTTTCCATCCGATATACCACAAGAGAGAACACATATTCCGTTCATCCGGGAATCACATCATGCACCAACCCACAATACTCATGCAAAATAAAGTAAGAAAATAAATAAAAGGAAGGGTGCCATCAGGTCTAACCTCTTAGGTCGTCTCTCGAAAGTGTGTTACACGGCCGTCGGAAGGGTTGATGCTCCGCAACTCCTCCGGTCCACTGGTCCACTACTCTCATTCGTTGCTTCACTGTTTTGAGCTATCGTTGCCTCTGTTTTACTGCTGTTTTTCTGCTATTTTACTGCTGTTTCTTGCGGTGAATAAGGGCTGGTTTTGGGTAAATTCGGGGACTGTTTTGACTGTTTTAAGGCTGCAGTTAGGGGCTGTTTTACGTTTATTGGTTTCGGTGATGGATGGGGTGTGTTGAGGGCTGTTTGCGTGAAGGTTAGGGGCTGTGTTGAGGGTTGTTTACGTGAATTTTAGGGGCTGTGTTGAGGGATGTTTGAAGGGTATTTGTGTTTGCTTATTCACGACAATTGCAAGGAGAATTTCTTTGTGTTATGAGTGGACGTGCTAGGGTGAGAAAGGTTGGTTTAGGCTTCTTTTTATAGGCAAAGGCTAGGGTTTCTAAGGTTTGAATTTGAATGGATCAAGTAATTATGAGTGGTATCTCATAATCAGTGTCTCACAAGGAAAATATCTAGTTAATTAGGGACATGATTTGGCTTAATAAGGAAGATCATATATTTGATTTGTTTCATTTAGGTATGTGAATTATTTAAATTGGGATGTGATTTATTTAATTAAAAAAGGATATTATTTTAATTTGTGACATGTTTTAAATGTTTTAATTATTTTTGGGTGGGTTTTGGTGGGCTAATTGGGCTTGGGCGTGAGGCTAGCAACAAAACCAGAAGTACCAACACCGTTCGAACGCTGATTCGAATGCTGCACGAACACCCGCAATCTGCCTGATGTTCGAACGTGTTCATGAACGCAGCACGAACGAAAGTAGTGAACATGTGAATTGAATCCGATGACATACTTATTATGAATTTCCCCTTCCGACATTCGTTTCCCGCGACTTTCGCAACCTAAAGAGTAGTGCCTTCGTACGAGACTCATCATCGGGACTTATATGCAAAAATACAGTGCCTACACCTATAATGAGTCTCATTTAGAGGCACTACCTTTTAAGTCGCGGAAGTCGCGGGAAACGGAAGTCGGAAGGGAAAAGTCAGAAATCAGTATTTTGTTGGATTTTATTCGCTTGTTTAACTTCGGGTTCGCTTGTTGGACTTCCGTTTTAAAAAATCCTTAGCCCAAACCCCCGCAAGACACACACCAAGCCTACACACCACCACACACACACCAAGCCCACCAAATAAACTAAACCCACGCCCAAAGAAGGCCACCCACACGCCCAAGCCCAATAAAACACATCCAAAAATAACAAAACACATATTTAACACATGGTGAAATTATAACAAATCAAATAAAATCTAAATAATCACATACCTAATTAAAACAAATTAAATAAAAATAAATAAATCCATTCCTAATTTGAACAAATCACCTCCCTAATTTAATTAGATGTTTTCCTTGTGAGATACAAGTTAGAAATATTCCCCCCATAATTGTTTGATCCCATTCTTATTCAAACAATGATTAACCCTAGCCTTTGCCTATAAAAGAAACACAAATCCAACCCTTGCCCTCTCCTAGCTCTACACGCCCAAGACAAGAGTAGCAAGCAAAATAATTATCTTCTCCTCCTCCCTCTAGAAACCGAAAACATCAACCCCCTAAACACCCCTTCATTGCACGTACAAAATCCCCACAGAGACAGCCCCTCACTGCACGCACAAAACCCCCACAGAAACAGCCCTTCACTGCCGCATATTCACCCTTGAAACACCTCTCCCTTGAACGTACACAACCCTCGCAAATTTCTCACTGTCCAGTCCTTCCTTGCACGCATACAGCCCTCCAAAATAGCCCCTACAATGACCAAAATTTTCCCTGAAATAGCCCTGCAGTGACCGAATAAACTGCCTTAAAACACACCACCATAACCACCGAAAACAGTCCCTAAAACTGCACTGCAGTGACCAAAAAATCACCCCCCAAACAGTAGCCCAAACACCGAAAAGAATAGCCAAAAATAGTCTTTTAATATAGCAAAACAATGACCAAAAAAATGCACTTTAAAACCCTTAAATTACCGCAAGAAACAGAAGCAAAACAGTAGCAAAATGGAGTAAAAATAGCAGCCCAAACAGGGAAACAGCAAGGAAAGAACGTGAACCAGCGAACCGGAAGAGTTGCGGAGTGTTAGCCCTTCCGACAGCTTTGTGATGCACTTCCAAGAGTCGACATAAAAGGTTAGACCTGAGGGCACCTTTCTTATTTATTTTCATTCATATTTTAATTATTTATTGAATTTATGTGCATGAGTATCGTTGGTTAATGTGTGTTGTGGCCATTGGATGAATGGAAAATGTGTCGTCTCTATGGTATATCGGATGGAATCCCAGACGTAAATTCTGTAGCCGAATCCGAATGGACGGTAGTGCGGTCTGTACTTGGGAAACAACTCCACGTACCACTTGAGCAAACGACACATCTTTCACTTCATTTTATCTTGTTTGTTTATTATTCGCATTTTATATTCCGTCTTTTACTTTCCGCACGTTACTTGCTTGTGTATTGATGATATAGTATGCATGGGCTTAGTATGTTGGTCTAAAGGTTTTCTATTTGAGGGAAAAAAAGTCTAAAAGGCTACCTTTACGACAATACTTTGCCGCGCCGGACGAATTATGTTTGATTGAATGTGAGATATGTTCAATCGAGTATATGAAGTCCTATATTGTTTTCTTTATTTTATATGCATTGTGATGTAATGCGCATGGTCTTAGTATGTTGGTCTAAAGGTTCTCTATTTGAGGGAAGAAAAGTCCAAAAGGCTACCTTTACGACAATACTTTGCCGCGCCGGACGAAGTGTGTTTGATTGAATGTGAGATATGTTTAATCAAGTATACGAAGTCCTATATTGTTGTCTTTACTTTCTATGCATTGTGATGTAATGCGCATGGGCTTAGTATGTTGGTCTAAAGGTTCTCTATTTGAGGGAAGAAAAGTCCAAAAGGCTACCTTTACGACAATATTTTGCCGCGCCGGACAAAGTGTGTTTGATTGAATGTGAGATATGTTTAATCAAGTATACGAAGTCCTATATTGTTGTCTTTACTTTCTATGCATTGTGATGTAATGCGCATGGGCTTAGTATGTTGGTCTAAAGGTTCCCTATTTGAGGGAAGAAAAGTCTAAAAGGCTACCTTTACGACAATACTTTGCCGCGCCTATTATTATTCCGTTATTTACTTTTTGTATGTCATCTCCTTGCATAATCATGCATCATATTGCAAGGCGTATGTGCAAATCAAGTTGGATTAAAGGTTCTCCATTTTGAGAGATGAAAAGCCTAAGAGCTACCTTTGCCATGATGTTTTGCCGCGCCGGACAAAGCACGTTCGATTGAACGATACGTTCAATCTGACACTTGAAGTCCTATATAGATGTGGGCATATATTGCATCTCTCTTCTTTCACCTTTATTGCCTATCTTCTTTTGCATCGCATCATGGCACGTTTATATTTACTGTATAATTGCCTCTTTAATTATCTCTTTACATTATGCACTTAATTGCCTCTCTTTAATATGCATGCTTGTACAATTATTATTTTTTTTACGTCTATGTGTTTATCAATATCATGTGTTCATGAAATTATATGCTTGTCGTTATTCCAATTTATTTTTTTTATGCATGAACTTAGAAGTAGACTATCCTTGGAAATATATGTTGCTTAGGCTTGGTTAGATTATTACACAAATCCTTTCATTACAAGTGGCATAAGTAAGGGACCATTTGGAACCCAACGGTTTGAGGTCTTCCCTTGCGAGGGGTGAGTGCGGCCTTAAATCATTTTCCCGGTTCACACCGGGTGGCGACTCCATGTTATTTCTCCGATTTAGTTCCCCTGGGGGTTATTCCGTACTCCCGACCAGGCCGCGAGTGTGATACCTTATATATAAAAAAAAATAATTGATAAGATAGCAGTGGGGCTAAAAAAAAAAATGTGTTGGCTATAAAAAAACGTGTGGGGGATGAATGATTTCATTTTCAATTTCTTTCTCTCTCTCCTAATTTTTCTTTCTTCTTTCTTCTCTCACTCTCTCACTGCCAACTTCAAACCGCCTCCGCCGCTTCACCGCCGGCCATCAGCCACCACGTGCCGGACCACCAGACAGATGTCGCCGTCAGATTTCCATAGCCGCCGAGATCGAGCCTATCCGCTGCCAGACGCTCCTCCACGCGCCACTTGAAGGGAGCGACTCTCCGCCGGTTCTTCTGTAATTTCCGGCCACCTCCGATCACTTATGACGTCACCTCCGGCGAGTGGGCACTTTTCAGGCCGAGATATTTCCAACGCCGGTGGTCACTTCCCGATCCGACATCGTTTGGGTTGTTTTCCGTTTTATATCTACCGGTAATTCGGGATTTGTACTGGAAGTTGAGATCCGACCGTTGGATCGACGATCCGAACATTTCAGATTGTTGCTCTTGATTATACGAGCGTTTTGATATATATATATATCCACCGTTGAAAGTTTCTGGTGGTGGGGCCCGCTTTTTAGTTGTGGGGCCCGATCTTCGTTGTGGGGCCCGCTTGTCTCGTTAAGCGTATCAGCAAGTTCTGAAGCCGTCGCTGTGATTCTTGATTCTTGAGATATTGGCTGACTAGTGGATCTTTCTTTGAGAGATTTGGAGATCGTTGGAGCTCGGTATGTAATTATTACCGTTTTGGGGGTGTAAATGATATAATTGGAAAGTTTGGATATAATGTAAATTTAAATAATTAGAGGGTAAAATTGTAAATTCTGCTAATTAGGGATTAAATATAATATTTAAGAATTTTATGACTATTTGGGCGTATCGGAAGTTTAGGGGTAAAATCGTAATTTTGGATAAATTGGGGGACCTGATCGTAATTTTACATTTTTCAGATTCTTGGTGAGAATATAGATTTTCAGAGCTTTTGCATAGATAGAGGTAAGTACACTCTGTGCTGATTCTCTTAACATATTGTTTGATGTTTGATGGTTGTTGTGAGAGTCGGTATATATATAAATATAATGGTATATTATATATATATATATTTATATATATATATTGTGGAGATATAATATTGAGATATTGAAAGTATGATAATATGAGATCATAATTATTGAGATGAGATTTGTGGATTGGATGTGTGAGATGTGATTGTGTGGATGATGTGTGTTGTTGTGATATGCTGCCGGGTTGGTATAATAGTGGTCGGATTTGAGATGAGATGAGATGTGATGATACATCAGATGAGATGAGATAATAGAAAACCTTGGGAGTTGTCATTGAGGACTCTTCCATTGGTTTTGATATGGGGAGTACGGGGGCTTCCTCATTGAGTATATTTACTCACATTTTACGAGTTGATATGGTTGGAAACCTTGGGAGTTGTCATTGAGGTACTCTCCCATTGGTTTCAATCCTCTGTTATACTAGACCCGGAGTAGCAGCCATGTTTGGATGTTTGTTTACTGTTGAGGTGGGATGTTGTTGTTGTAATGATTATTATACATGATATTTCATATAGATATAAATATGTATATATAACCCTATTTTGTTGGTGAGGTCATGTTGAGAGAATGAGTGTTTACTTGCTGAGCTTTTTAAGCTCATTCCCCTCTTCCCCCAAACATTTCAGGTAGTTCGCGAGAATAGCAGGAGCAGTACCATATTGGGATCCACGTGCCACAGTTGTATTTTCGGGTTGGTCCAGACATTCGAGTCGTCTTTTGCATTTTTTTAAGTATTGTGTTGTAAACCATAAAGGTTGTGTATACTTTATGAGTTGTAATTGTGATGTATTATTTGTGTGTTTTAAATTGGTTGATTTGGTATCAGAGCTTAGGGTTTTAGGTTCTGTAGACACGTTGCATTAGATGAAGGTATTAAAAGGGTAGTTTTGTGTCCGTAGAAAAATGTCTGGACGTGGCCGTGGTACTGGTACTCAACGTGAGAGAGGGATAGTTTGACGATACCCGAGAATGACGTGTAATAGTGTAGAGAGACCTCACACTCAGCCGATAGATTTTGAATTTGTTATAACTTTTTTGGTGTTCATCCGATTGTTGAGGATAACAAGGAGTTTAGACTTATACCATCAGTAGTTTCGACAATTGCCCTTTTCGCTATTTCCGTAGTTGTATCTGACGTGATTTCTACAGTGGTACCTAATGTGAATTTTCTGTCGTAGTTATAACATCGTCGTGAGTGAGTAAGTCGAAGACATTAGAATTTTGGTGTTTGAGAAAGAAGGAATAAGAGTTTACTGACACTTTTGTTTAAGCAAACAAATGATATAATACCAAGCAGTAACAAAATATAAGATTTATGATTACATTATGGAATATAACAACTTGGTTGCGTTGCAAGGACAGGATCATCTTCGAATTGATAATCTTCCCATTGGCATTTCGCAAGTAGAGACATAGGAATGAGACCGTCGATGACTTGGATTTCGAGACTGTCAGGAAACTTGATTTTATTGTAACCTTGGACGATACTTCTAGATGACTCTTCGATAGTAGTGAAGAGTTGCCAAGCTCTATCATTGGTATTGCTTTCTAGGCTTCGACGGACTGAGTCTGCGGAGAGAGCTCTAAGATCACAGGATTGACGAAAAGTAATATCTTCTGGGAAAATATCATCGTATCCATAGTAAGCTCTAAGCTCGGTCTAGATGGCCAATTACTGAGTCTCCAATTAGTGAGTTGATGTGATGGTATGATTCTTATAAGATGAATTGGGTGGTAAACGTTGAATAGTCATCTGACCATTCTGGAGTAATGGTTTCGATCCAGACAGTAATACTTTTGTGTCGTGTGTACCATCGAGTGTAAAATATTACTGATGAAGGGAGGAAGCTCACTTAGGCTGGCTTCTGAGATACCAGGATAGTTGGGATGGATTGGACTTGGTCCAAGAATAAATCCATTTAGGAAACCGAGTTCAAACAAGGTGCCGAGACTCCATTGGCAATGATTGAAGAAATCATGGTTGTTGATGAAAACTGTGGAATGGAATCTGTGATATCCACAATGAACAATCGCAGAATTATTTTTGTATTGGATTAAACCATCTGTTTTACCATTCCAAATGGTTCTAAGAATGAAACACCATCTCAAGAAGTTTGTAGGAACTCTTGCCACGATATCCATTGCAACCTCTTTAGGTAAAAGAGCGGACGGAGCTTCATTGAGACAATTGTAGATATCTCTCCTAAGGTCTCGAACATAATTAGAGTCTATAATTGCACGATCAGTGACTGGCCATTTACAAAGCTTTTGGTATATCACCTTAGCTCTAGCAGATTTTGAACAGGGATTAGGATTGGTAGAGGAGGATGCCATGAAAGAAATTTGAGTAATTCCATAAGAACTTATGCATTTCTTTATAGGGGCGATAGCAATAATTTCTTCGTGAAAAGACGTTTTCACAGTATCCATGCATAATTGGAAGGGATAATAATTGTCGTGATGATTAGATGTAAAGCAGATGTATGAGGAGCATGCAAATCCTCTTTTCGGTAGTGGGAATCTTAAGGTGGTGGATTTGCGAAAATTGCTAAAAAAACTCTTTACAGTTGTTGTCTGTACGGGACCCTAGGTGGAGCCTTTTCCTTGGAGACAAGATAAACGGTTCGTCGATTGGAGGCATTATTCATATGATGGTAAATGTGAAATGTATAATGATCGTTAGAATTTGAAATATGTTTCCATTCAGAAATATCTGAATTTTGGTGATAGATACGTTGGATGGAGTTTCTAAGTAACTGTGGTTGTAAACTAATTAGTATTCAGAAAAGATTAATGAAGTTACTGATACACTAAGTGGGAAGAATGTGAGTTAATTTTTGAACGTTAGACATAGAATGTTCGAGGAAATGACATTGATATGATTGACTTTTGGATTGTTCAATAGTGGGAGTATTCTTGTTTATATAAAGGTTTGAACCACACCGTTAGACAAAATTATTATAGCACAAGGCAGTTTGACCAATGTGGAAAATTAGAGAGCCGAGATTGTGAGGAATGGGGACTACTACTTTCAGAATGAGTTCAGAGAATGTATAATTATTAATGATTAAGTCGTGATACCATATACGAGAAAGCTCAAGTGGGAGATCTGGGGGGTGAGACATATGATGATCCTTATTACATGAAATTTGAGAGCACTAAGATGTATCAAAATCTAAAGAAGACTTATTGGTGGTTGGGAATGAAGAGAGGGATTTCAGAGTTTGAATCTTGGTATTTAGTTGTCAGTAGGATACAGAAGAGCATTAACAACCAGTTGGATTACTCCAGTCTTCACCTAGACCTGAGTGGCCATGGAAAATATCGTGATGGATTTTGTGGTATGGTTGTCGAGGACGCGGTATGGTTATGATGCAATTTGTGTAGTGGGGAATCGATTGTATAGGTCTGCTCATTTTTTTTAGCGATTCGAGTTACGTATGAACCAGGGAGACTAGTGATATTTTAATGTGAAGCAGATTGTACAATTACATAATGTACCCTTACCGATTATATTCGATAGAGTTATTGGATTTACCTTTTCTTTTCGATGGTATTCAGGGTTCATTGTTTCCACTATTTTCTCGAGTTTGATGTTTTCTCTGTTTTCACTGCGTTTCGCAGTATTTCTGGTCGCAGTATTGGTTTACTGATTTGCGGTGGTTTGAGGCGATTTCTGGGCTGTTTCTCTCGGTGGTTACTGGCAGTTTCTAAGGCAGATGTTTGGTAATACATAGGAAGAATACTGGGCAGAATTTTTGGTAATTAAAAGGGTTAAAACATTGCAGTTTGGCAAGAATAATGAGGGCTTATTTCAGTGGCAATAATTGGCGTAGTGGGGAGGGGTGCAGTGGGCGTGCTAGGTGATTACAGTGTGAGGGCGTGAAGGTGGCTAATGGGTTGCTATGTGTGTGATAATTACGTGAAGGTGGCTAGGTGAAGTAATGGGGCTCACACGAATGGCTTATAAGCAGGTCTGAGGTGTGTGTTTTGATTAATGGGAGTTGGGGGTGAACATTTGCATTTGATCGAGTTTGTTAATAACTATAGCTTTTTGACTAGAATCGGCGTGACTCCATTTAAGGCTTTACGAGGGAGGCAATTTAGGACTTTTGTTGTTGGGACAAATTGGAGTCAGACAGATTCATGGTTCAGACTTGGTGGATTCAATATCTGAAAGGATCATATTAATCCGAGCGAGACTGTTGGTTGAGTAGAATCGATAGAAGAGTTTGGTAAACAGTAGGGGGTATGATCTCGAGTACCAAATTGGGGCTACAGTATTCTTGAAAATTTCTTCTTGGGATGGAGCATTGAGGTTTGGCCGGAAGAGAATGTTTTCTTCCAGCTGTAATGTTTCTTTAGAGATTTTTTTAAAAAAAATGAATGATGAATAATGACGTATCATATAGCATTACCATTGGGATTATAAAAAAATTCATTAAGTGATTCGTATATTCGTTCTAGCAAAGTTTGTACCAAACTATTGTCATTTTAGAAAGTTAACCGCTGGACCTGAGTAAGAGCTTGACATACGAAGATCAGCCGTGGAGATCATAGATCAAAAGATTCGAGAGTTGAGATTCTGATGTATTCCTCTTGTGAAGGACTTGTGGACTAATCATAATATTCGGGAGGTAACTTTGGAATTGGAACAAGACATAAAGGAGAAATATCCAGAACTATTTGAGGATTGAGAAATTTCGGTGACGAAATTTTTGTAAGGTGGGTAGATTGTGATACCTTATATAAAAAAAAATTGATAAGATAGCAGTGGGGCTAAAAAAAAAAAAATGTGTTTGGCTATAAAAAAAACGTGTGGGGGATGAATGATTTCATTTTCAATTTCTTTCTCTCTCTCCTAATTTTTCTTTCTTCTTTCTTCTCTCACTCTCTCTCACTGCCAACTTCAAACCGCCTCCGCCGCTTCCCCGCCGGCCATCAGCCACCACGCGCCGGACCACCAGAAAGCTGCCGCCGTCGGCTTTCCATAGCCGCCGAGATCGAGCCGATCCGCTGCCGGACGCTCCTCCACGCGCCACTTGAAGGGAGCGACTCTCCGCCGGTTCTTCTGTAATTTCCGGCCACCTCCGATCACTTATGACGTCACCTCCGGCGAGTGGGCACTTTTCAGGCCGAGATCTTTCCAACGCCGGTGGTCACTTCCCGATCCGACATCGTTTGGGTTGTTTTCCGTTTTATATCTACCGGTAATTCGGGATTTGTACTGGAAGTTGAGATCCGACCGTCGGATCGAAGATCCGAACATTTCAGATTGTTGCTCTTGATTATACGAGCGTTTTCATATATATATCCACCATTGAAAGTTTCTGGTGGTGGGGCCCGCTTGCCTCGTTAAGCGTATCAGCAAGTTCTGAAGCCGTCGCTGTGATTCTTGAGATATTGTCTAACTAGTGGATCTTTCTTTGAGAGATTTGGAGATCGTTGGAGCTCGGTATGTAATTATTACCGTTTTGGGGGTGTAAATGATATAATTGGAAAGTTTTGGATATAATTGTAAATTTGCATAATTAAGAGGGTAAAATTGTAAATTCTGCTAATTAGGGATTAAATAGTAATATTTAAGAATTTTATGACTATTTGGGCGTATCGGAAGTTTAGGGGTAAAATCATAATTTTGGATAAATTGGGGGACCTGATCGTAATTTTACATTTTTCAGATTCTTGGTGAGGATATAGATTTATTCAGAGCTTTTGCATAGATAGAGGTAAGTACACTCTGTGGTGATTCTCTTAACATATTGTTGATGTTTGATGGTTGTTGTGAGAGTCGGTATATATATAAATATAATGGTATATATATATATATATATATATATTGTGGAGATATAATATTGAGATATTGAAAGTATGATAATATGAGATCATAATTATTGAGATGAGATTTGTGGATTGGATGTGAGATGTGATTGTGTGGATGATGTGTGTTGTGTTGTGATATGCTGCCGGGTTTGGTATAATAGTGGTCGGATTTGAGATGGGATGAGATGTGATGATACATCAGATGAGATGAGATAATAGAAAACCTTGGGAGTTGTCATTGAGGACTCTTCCATTGGTTTTGATATGGGGGAGTACGGGGGCTTCCTCATTGAGTATATTTTACTCACATTTTACGAGTTGATATGGTTGGAAACCTTGGGAGTTGTCATTGAGGTACTCTCCCATTGGTTTCAATCCTCTGTTATACTAGACCCGGAGTAGCAGCCATGTTTGATGGATGTTTGTACTGTTGAGGTGGGATGTTTGTTGTAATGATATTATTATACATTATATTTTCATATAGATATAAATATGTATATATAACCCTATTTTGTTGGTGAGGTCATGTTGAGAGAATGAGTGTTTACTTGCTGAGCTTTTTAAGCTCATTCCCCTCTTCCCCCAAACATTTCAGGTAGTTCGCGAGAATAGTAGGAGCAGTACCAGATTGGGATCCACGTGCCACAGTTGTATTTTCGGGTTGGTCCAGACATTCGAGTCGTCTTTTGCATTTTTTTTAAGTATTGTGTTGTAAACCATAAAGGTTGTGTATACTTTATGAGTTTGTAATTTGTGATGTATTATTTGTGTGTTTTAAATTGGTTGATTTGGTATCAGAGTGCTCGAGCTAAAGTTGATCGCAGACCTCTTTCTAGGGTTGGGCCCGCCCTAGGGAGGGGGTCGTGACAGCGAGCCTGGAACAGCGTCACCGATTTCTGTGTCCTACAGGTCCTCTCACAAGTGGGACATAGTCATGGTTCTTTCCCTGAGAAGCCTGAAGACCTTGGGGCAACACCATTTCATGTTGTACCATGTTTGGCCATTGGTGCAGGTTTGGCCCTAGATGTAGGCCATTGCCCCCCAGGACTTATTCCCTCCCTATAGGTCGTAGGGACAGTGACCCATTGCAGAGGAATATTACTTGGGCCAGCCTCCTCACTGCTTGGTACATGAGGAGGTGTAGTCCAGGGTAGAGCTGTCCTCCGTTTACACATTTGGTCATTAACTCATTTAATGAGCTTAGGTGTTTGGCCATATTTTCATAATGTGAGTTATTAGTCGAAGTAAATTTATCTATGATATGAGCATTTTGAAGCCAAACCTGCTCGACAACATCCTGCGTGAATTCACCGAACAATGCGTGAACCGCGTTAAGGCTGAGCTCTCGCATAGGCTCATATCGACTACCGTATGCCAGACCCTCGAAATGGCCCACTACGGCTGGAACGTGAGGCTGGTTGGTTTGTTTCAGTCCCGCTTCCTCCGTACTTGAGCCAGTATGAGTGTTTCTTTTCGGAGGCATCTCCATTTTTACACCAATTCTCCCACTGTGGTCGCCAAAAACTGTTTACGCAATTTTCTACCCGAAGAAAGAACGTGTAAAGTTCAAATTTCCTGAGACAAAGTCCCAGCAATGGGTGTTTGATTAAGTGAATAAACCTTTAAGGGGCGCAAGCACACAAGTTACAGTCCTAAGGATTATGAAACTAATAAATGAAAAATAAAAATATGCTCATTTGAGTCTTCATTTGATCGGGGTCTGTAATCTTTGCATGAGTGAGCCTTTTATAGTGAAACTTGTAAACCGCTTTGGCGGTTTCGGCTCATAACTTCCTTGCAACTATTGGGTCATGCCTTCAACCGTTGAGTCGTGCGCCTTAACTGCCTAATCGTGGAGGGAAACTGACTACTGTTGTAATCGTGGGATCAACTGCATCATGTGTTCGGTCATCCTCAGTCCCTTGTCGTCCTAATCGCTGCTTTGGTCGTCTTGAGTTCTTTGTCGTTCTAATCGCTGTTTCGGTCGTCCTGAGTCCTTTGTCGTTCTAATTGATGTGTCGGTCGTCCTAAGTCCTTTATTCCTTCGCTCTGGGCGATTTCGCTCTAGGGTGACTTTCTTTTGTCAACAGTATTTAATGTGTATGTGTATATGATACATAATTTGATTAGATGCAATTATTATTAATGGAGAATAACACTTGTACATGTAGATTAATTAATTAATTAATTAATTATTATTTGATTAATTAATTATACAAATGACTAATTAATTTTTACACGTGTTAGACACATGTGTAATGTTATTTAGTTAATTTTATATTTTTCACAATTTAATTAATTAATCTGATTAATAAATTAATTAAATTAATTAAATTATTTTATTAATTAAAGAGTATTATGCTTATATGATAAGCATGTGGAAAAATTAAAACCACACATTTAGTGCATTTTTGGCATGATTATAGCCAAGTGTTGCTAGTGTTATTAATAACTAAAATACCGCCCTTTTTATTTTCTCCCCTCTCGGCAAAATGGCAACTGAAGTAGAATGAAAATGGGTTTCATTTTTCTACTGTTTGCTTTTGATTTTCTTTTGAAATGACAGAGTGCAGTTTCGAAGAAAAAGCTATAGAGTGAGGAAAATAAATAAATAAATAAATAAACATGAAAATGGGTTTCATCTCAAATGAAGGAACTGAAGGAAATGAAAAGGTTTCATTTTTGTTTCTTTGGATTAAAAGTCACTCAGAAAGAAAAAATGAAAATTGTTTTCATTTAATACCTTGGCTCTTGACCATTTGCAAAATCGTTTTGTTGATGAAATGGCCAGTTGGCTATTTGATGAAGAAGGAAGATTATTAGGCCATTAAGGGTTATATTTTTGGCTTGTTGTGGTTGCTTTGATATTGATTCAAGCAAAAAAAATCAATTTAGGGTTTTTCATTTGGATGAGCTTGACATTAATTTAGAAGCATAAATCATTACCGTTGGAGCTTAGACAAAGTGATGTAAAGGAATTAAGGTAATTCCTCTTTCATCTTTGTGTTGAGAAATATTTTTTCAATTTGTTCCAATTATGTTATATATGATGTAACTTATATTTATGCTTGCTTGATGTGTTTAGCTTGTTAGAGACCCAATTGATTGGTTTTATATAGCATGTGTAAATAAATTGAGGTAATTAATGTAATTGACCCAATTAGGGTATTTGATACTCGTATTGTCATTCTAGAGTTATATTATCCACTCATAAGTGACCTAGAATTGTTTTAGAGTAACTTTATGGTGAGACTCAATGAATTGATCAAATTGGATTTGGTTATGGATATGAATTGAATTGATTTGAGAATTGATTTGATTAATTCAATTTGACTTAATTTATGAAATTGAGTTGTTGTGGATGTAATTGGATGTACTAGAATGCGTAGGAAAAAATCTCGAAATTTTCAGAAGTGTTCTGTGAATTTTCCGTAAAACCGCATTAATGGAAAAATTGTATTTTGGTGAAATTATTATACTTATGAATGTCATGAGAGATTTGGGCAAAATACGGATTTATAATTGGTATACGATACCAATTATTCATCGGGACTGTTAAAAGTTTTAAAAGTCAATTTTGCCTGATAGCCGCGCTTCCGCCCGAAAAACCTCATCAATACCCACATGTCTATACGAGCTTCCCTTGCTCATGGTACATCTGGTTAAACCATTGGAACGTCAATCCCAATATACGACATGTGCTAGTCTTCTAGGTTATAGGAATTCGACTGTATTCCAAAACCAACGACTATAAATATTTACTTTAAGAATAATTTATAATAGTAATATTATCTCAATGTCGGACCACCAGTGTACAATATTACAACGTGACTATTCTAGGTCGATGTCATTCTCAGCATATTTATATATTTCAATCAAATATGCATTATGACATAATTACCATTAACAAGGTTTGAAATGAAAATATAGTTTTTTTATTAATAAATAATAAATATAATATATAATACATTATTCGAATTGAAGCTCCAAGCATCAACTCCAATACCGATGACATCGAATGACCTTCCTTTGGTCCAGAAGATCTGAAAGGACTATCATATACTCCAGATGACATGTTTTGACTGTTATCATTCCAAACGGCATCAATGCACCTCCCTCTGGTCCAAACGACATAGAGAGATATTCATCTGATCCAAACGAAATAACATGGTCATTGATTTAGCAGATCCCCAAGGATCACCAATTGGTTCGGCGGGAACGATCTTCAGACGACAGGTAAAAGTGTTTATTATCAATACAACTAACTATGTTTATGATTTCAAGCACAAAAATTAAAAGTTTATGTTTATGTTTATGTTTATATATGTTTATGATTTCTAGACGACATGGTTATTCCAGTAGATGAAATTGAATCAATTAGCATTTATGGCATCATGAGTCCAGTCGACATCAGTTGAATGGCCTATTAAAAGTTGAAGACTTTGACCTACATCTGATCCAGACGACATTGAAGACTTCTGTGGACCATCATCGGGTCTAGTCGACTGAAGATTATCATGGACCTCATCTGGTGCAGTCGAGACGGGAACATTCCCAAGACCTTCATCGGGTCAAGTTAAAGACCTGGACCTTTATTTGGTCCAGACGGCGTTGAAGACTCTCTTAGACCTTCTTCAGGTCCAGACGAATGGAGATTATCCTGGACCTTCACCTAGTTCAGTCGACATGACATTTACCATGACCTTTGTCGGGTCAGGGAACCTTATGGACCTTCTTTTGGTCCAGTCGACCTTGAAGATTCCCGGGCCTTCATCTTTTCAAGTTGACGTAATGTGACCTTCATCTGGCCTAAACAACGCTAGTATTCCAAATGACATGGTGATTTCATATGACATACTCGTGGAATACTCTCCAAACCAAGGTCTCACTAACTTGGACAGTAAGGGACAAAGTGTACGGGCCAAATTTGGGCTAAAAACCCAAATGTCATTATGTATCATGTCCACGCATCAAACTTAAGTTGTCGCATAATTCATGACCTTCATCTAGCCCAAATTAGCATCATGGGCCTCCAGCAAGGCCCAATCAGCATGAGATCCAACCGTTAGAGTCTCACACAACACGGACATTCCAGTCGACGTCGATCTCAATTGACCTAAAGGCTTCCAGGAGCCCACACAACTTGAAAGGTCTTCAGCAGACCCTAAACGTGTTACTTAACATCCCAGCCAACAACACATGAGCAATATCTCAGTCGACGTTACCTCATGTTATGTAGTGCCCCAGTAGACATGACCCACCAATCTACATACGATTAATTCATTCTTAATAAGGAAACTAAGTATTTAGTTCAGGACCAGTCTCTAACACGATGGTATAATCCAAATACAATTGAGATTACATTTAATCTTGGATATATAAGCACTCCTAATTCGATCTCTTTTCTAATATATTTTCCTAAATAAGATTGGAGTACGACACTTCCAAAGAATCCTAAACCGGCTACTTCTCAGCCTCTAAAAGGAGAGGGGATCTAATAGATTGATTTATTCAAGCTTTGGCTCTCACTCTCAAGTTCTCAAAGCATACATATCTCCCTATACATCAGCCTACCACCCTGATTAAGGTAACCCTTAGCCTTGCTCTTCCATTTCTTTCCGCTCATCTTCATCACTGACTTGAGCGTCAGAGTGCCTACTGTTGGACAATTATGACCCATATCATCACTATTTGTACAAAACATGGTGTTGTTGTACAAATTAACTATGTGACAAAGGAAATGCTCTTTTATCATTTGTAATTGGATTATCGGGATATATAAATGATAAAAGTCCATATGATTAGTACCTGATTAATAAGATATGAGACATTATTAATCCACATAAGGTTTAATAATTAAATATCCCTAGTCGTAGTATTATCGAGACTGGACATCGATAATGCGGAATAGACTAGTATTACACTTGTGCGTGTTATGGAAGCGTAACATCATAGTTCTCATATATTTGGGTATTGGATACTCATGTAAGTGTAATAAGAGGTTCTGTTTATCGATGGTACGGAAACAGTTTCGCTTTGGATAGACCCCTCGGAATCTCATTGGTAGTATGACTATGTGTCTATGGGAATCTGAATCAGGGTAGGTGTATTTGGTCTTAACCTGAGACTTGCACCGCTAATACTTGCGACGATCAGTATACTTTGGTTTTGGTCGTCCGGGGCTTTAACAGGTTCTGTGTACGCCTCTTCTGGGTATACTGATAATCGTAGTGTATTGGGTGTGATGTCAAGATGGAAGTATCACTTCAGTCATATGGAGATGTTGATCACGTAGGATACGGAACTAGTACTCTTAAGTACTGCAGTCATCGGGATAATATGACTACGTCATGATTGTCTGATTATAGAGACTAGTTGCCAGAGATCCGATATATGCTTCGTACGGTGCAGACACAATTCCATCCCCAGGCATAACATGTGACATTCGATACTGAATCGTAATACGCAATACTATGTATACTACGTTTGACAAAGATTATATATTCCTTAAAAGAATATTTCTCGAGAATTGGGTAGGCACGACGTTTTGTTAGAAGCCAACCATGTCTTGTAAATTGGTAAAAATATGGTACCGGGTACGCACGTGTTCGGATAGTCCGACGATCAGATTTACTGCCAACATATCCAGGGATCTCATGGGTCGCTTCCCGAAGATTAACCGATGATGTATGACTCGAGCATAATTAATCTAGGATTAATTATGAGAGAGAGAAAATTAATCTAGGATTAATTACGACGAGAATTTATCTGGGATAAAATTCAAATAGAAGAGAGAGAACGATTAATTCAGAATTAATCAATTAAATAATATATTCGATATATTAAATGAAATTAGATTTCATAACGGAATTAAAATTGGATTTTAATTCGGGCGAACGAATTAATTTAGAATTAATTCGCGAGCGACTTTAATAATAATTTTGCGAGGCATTATTATTTAATTAAATTTGATTTAATTAAGTCGCAACGGAAAATTCTTTAATTCGGAATTAACGAACCCGAGCCCAAAATGTGTTTAGCGGGCCCACTTGGATTTTGAATTTAAGTGGGGCTCACAAGTCACATCACTAGTCAACTGCTTACTTTATGGTGATGGAAGTTGTTAGTGGTTGATTGCTTGTAAAACACATAAGCATTATTTTATGTGTGAATGACTAATACCAACTTGGATTTTGTATATGGCATTATTGATTTTGAAATCAATTACACAACACACATTACTCTCTTTCTCCCTAAGGGCTTGGTCGAATCCTTTCCCTTCTTCATTTCTCAAATGGCGTGAACCTAGGGTTCATGTGTGATGATTTTGTTTTAAAATCTTGCATGCTAGCACATCTAAGGAGTCATACAAAGGTGTTAGGGAAACCATTCCCTTGAGTTTGGAATTCAAGAATCAAATCTTGGAGCTCAACATACAAATAAATGAGAACTTGGAGCACTACACAAAGGTTGGAATTTTTGTTATCTCCACATCCTAATAGCCGATCAAAGTAAGTATATTTTCCGCAATCTTACTTCGATTATTCACACAATTTTATGCTTAATAGATCATTGGCATGTTCTAGGAGAACCCAACAATGGTATCAGAGCGAATATTAAGCATGATATGAATTAGGGTTCATAAACTTGAATTTGGGTATTTTTGCTTGGAGCATGATTTCGTCAAATTGATTGTTTGGGTATGCTTAGATTATGATAACTTAGAGTTATGCATGATTAATTTTGAGAAAAATTGATTAGATAATTTTTCCCCAAATTGGATAACATGGTCGAATATTGAACCCTTGTAGCTCTTGGTGATTTTTGATTTTTTTTAGACCATTGGATGTGTTTAAAATGCATGAATATATTGATTTTTGATTTAATTGGATTGAAATCAAAATTGGATATAAAAATGCCATGAATGCCGTGAGTTTGGAAGCATGTTATGAGTTGATTTTGCTTCAATTGTGTTGCACATGAATTGAAAATGATTAAGCTTGATTAATTAGGTAAATTGGTATTTTGGAAATGTTAATTTAACTAATTAATTATGGCTATACACTTTAATTAAAAAAAAAGTGTGATATTTGGAATATTGGAATTTAATTAATTAGGCTTAAATTTGGAATTGGGCTATTGATGTTATATTTGGGCCTTATGGACTTGGTTGAGCCAAGTTGGTTTAGGAAAATTGGATTGGATCCAAATTGGGCCTAAAATCATTCCGTTAAGTCCAAATATAATAAATGCGCCTTTAAATATTTAATTGGGCCTAATGAGCCGAAATTAATTTTATGGCAAATAAGGTGATTCATTTATTAGGCCTTGGCATTTGGGTTTGACCCATATTGGCCAAAGCCCATGCCTTATGAATTAATTAAAAGTCCATTGGACTTTAATTAAATTGACATTGTATGTTAATTGGGGCTTTGAGACCCATTAAGATTAGATTTAGAATCTAAGTCGTAAAGGCACATTAATAAAGTGTAATTATTTAATTTGGAATTAAATATGAATTAGTATTGAATACAAATTAAATCGGATTTAAAATTGTAGTTCGATATAATTCAAGAATACGTACTTTGAGTATTTAATCTTAAACGAATTAGATTCGCGCAAATCAAATCGTTGTTTGAACATTGGATGGTCACTAATCAAAGATTAATTAATTGGATTAGATTGATTGATAACATGCTTTGTGTGAATACTTGGATGTATGAATGAATAATGTATATCAGATGGATATTAGATGGGTGAGGGCAATTTTGGAAATTATTGTAATAAATTTAGAATTTATTAAATTGGACCTGCGTGTCCAGCCTATTATCTCTTTTCTCATTATATTTCTCTTCTCACCAATTCCCCCCAATGTAAATGAGGTTTCTTTAGAAGTATTATGTGATTGGGTAGAAGTATGAATAGTGCTAGCGGGAGAGAGGAAAGTGAGAGATTTGTTCTAGGAACAAGTCTGTTGTATATCCATCCGCATATCATTATTAATTTTATGCGTGCCTTATTATGCTTTTAGAATACATGTTTAAGGGTGTATGATGAGACCTAATTAAAGATAATAAATTGGTTGCCAAATCGCGACAAAAACCCTCATTTTATATTAAGCGTTTTTCCTTCCATTGAGTGATTCTCTCTCAAGATCCAAGATTGGCATTGGTTTGTTTGCCAAAGTCAAGACCTTTGTCCATCGCGGATGTGTTTAAATCATGAAGGTTTGTTCATATCGTACGCCTTAGGCAAGTTGTGATTTGTTGGCCAAAGTCAAGGTCACTTCTTGTTCATCGGCCTCGATTACGAAGTTTTCCCACTGTCAATGGATCACGCTTAATTGGGAAAAAGGTTAGGGAATATATCGGATATATTGGCATATATTGGATATATGTTTCGGACTTGGAGGTCCACCTACTGGATCTAGGAATTGGATGGTATCAGAGCGAATATTAAGCATGAAGTGAATTAGGGTTCATAAACTTGAATTTGGGTATTTTTGCTTGGAGCATGATTTCGTCAAATTGATTGTTTGGGTATGCTTAGATTATGATAACTTAGAGTTATGCATGATTAATTTTGAGAAAAATTGATTAGATAATTTTTCCCCAAATTGGATAACATGGTCGAATATTGAACCCTTGTAGCTCTTGGTGATTTTTGATTTTTTTTAGACCATTGGATGTGTTTAAAATGCATGAATATATTGATTTTTGATTTAATTGGATTGAAATCAAAATTGGATATAAAAATGTCATGAATGTCGTGAGTTTGGAAGCATGTTATGAGTTGATTTTGCTTCAATTGTGTTGGACATGAATTGAAAATGATTAAGCATGATTAATTAGGTAAATTGGTATTTTGGAAATGTTAATTTAACTAATTAATTATGGCTATACACTTTAATTTTAAAAAAAAATTGTGATATTTGGAATCTTGGAATTTAATTAATTAGGCTTAAATTTGGAATTGGGCTATTGATGTTATATTTGGGCCTTATGGACTTAGTTGGGCCAAGTTGGTTTAGGACAATTGGATTGGATCCAAATTGGGCCTAAAACCATTCCGTTAAGTCCAAATATAATAAATGTGCCTTTAAATATTTAATTGGGCCTAATGGGCCGAAATTAATTTTATGGCAAATAAGGTGATTCCTTTATTAGGCCTTGGCATTTGGGTTGACCCATATTGGCCAAAGCCCATGCCTTATGAATTAATTAAAAGCCCATTGGACTTTAATTAAATTGACATTGGATGTTAATTGGGGCTTTGAGACCCATTAAGATTAGATTTAGAATCTAAGTCCTAAAGACACATTAATAAAGTGTAATTATTTAATTTGGAATTAAATATGAATTAGTATTGAATACAAATTAAATCGGATTTAAAATTGTAGTTCGATATAATTCAAGAATACGTATTTATCATACATATAAAGTTTCAAGACATAAAAAGTAATATACAACTGAAATAATAGTAAAAACTTTTAAAAATAATAAAAATTTTAGAATAATAATAAAAATTTTCGAAAAATAATAAAAATTCCATTGTATCAGATCGGGTCGTCCCGAAATACATTATTATTTTTTCAAACCCGGTCGGATTGAATCGGGTCGCAGATTGACCCGAAAAATGTAAACACCCTTAATTTAAATTTAAAGATTTCACGATCAACGAATTTTTAAAGAAAACTGAAAAGATTAATCCAAATAAATGATACATATTAATTTCTTGACATACCACTTAAGATATGTAGCATTAATCGTTAAGCAGTAATGGAATTCTCACAACAGATAGTACAACATATAGCACAGGACGTTTTGAATGAAATACACAATACTAAATATATAAAGTGATGTATAATGAAAGAATAAATATACAAATGGCAATAATATATCCCTAAATGATAATAATTTAGTTGATTTACTTCTTAATGTGCGGGTAAGAAGTCACAGGTTTAATCATAGGATATAAATATAATATACAAGACAAAGACTTTAAAAAAAAATGGCAATAATATAATGGGAGATGACATATATACACACGAGTATGGTAGACACTTAATTAAAAAGTGTATAGATTAAATGTGAGTGGCAAATTCACAGTGATCGAAAACGCGTCGCCTAGGCGCGCCTAGGCGCCGCGTAAACGCTCGTCGCGGCCCAGCCGCTGCGATTTTGGCCAAATCGGTCGCTCTAGGCGCGCGTTTCATTCGGCGGCGAAAATCGGCGCCTAGGCGCCGATTTAGCCGAAAATCGACCGAGTATGCACCGAGTCTCGGCGCCTTTCTTTTTTAACCTAATCCCCCAAAACGACGACGTTTTGGGCGATAATTAATCCCCCAAAACGTCGTCGTTTTGGGGGATTAGGTTAAATAAAAAAAAATTCGGCAGTTCTGCTTCTGCCTCTGCCTTCTGCGGTTTCCTTCTTCTGCTTCTTTGGTTTCCTTCTTCGTTCTTCATCTTCGATCCTGCTTCTGCCTTCTTCGGTTGCTGCTTCTGCCTTCTTCAATCTTCAGTGCTTCCTTCTTCATTTTTGCTCTTCATTTCGTTTCAGATTTTGGCCAAATCGTAAGTAAGTCTCATTTTGTGTTTTTTTTTTCCCTCTATTTTTGTTTTTCCTCTATGAGTAACTTGGAAAAATGAAAAATGGTGCTGTTTCAGTGATAATTTTTGTGCTTTATTGATCCAGCTGAAAATAATTTTTTGCTCATGGTGCGTTGTTTCAGTGATATTGGACTATAATAATTTTTTGCTTCTTCGTTTTTGCATTTACAAATGTCTTGTTTATATATATTGTTCATTTGTTCTCTGAAAAATATTTGCATATGTTATCCAGTTTCTGTTGTTCTGGATTATGATATATTTTCCATGGAAGTGCTTTTTATTTTATGGTTTTAATGTGATTCCGAGTGATCCATTTTGGTACTATCATGGGAATTTTAATCTTATTGAGTTAGACTTCTTTTTGCCTCCATTGGATAAGTGATAGGCTGATAATTATTCAAAATGCTATTGACAAATGAACCTCTCTTGTGAACTTTGTGTAATGACTAATGACTAATGACTGTCATGGTTTTGCCGTTTTTGGAGTCTCCATGGCGCCTACACTCTACTTCTGTCTCATATAGCTTCTTGAAAGAAATTGTAAGGACTGAATTACCATTATTAATTAAATTGTGATTCATTCTTCTTAGTAGGGTTAATGGCTTCTTCTTCCGCGGCTTCTAATTCGGAGAGTAGTCCCGTTCTTAAACGGAATTCAAATGATGTTGGATGGGAGTATGGGGCTTTAGTAGATCCGAATAACTTGGATAAAGTGAAATGCAAGTTGTGTTCAAAAAAATTTCCGGTGGAGTTTACCGAATGAAAGAACATATTGGGCATATATCGGGGAATGTTGCAAAATGTCCAAAGTCTAGTAAATAAGATCAAGAGAAGTGTAGACAAGCCATTTTAGAGGCAAGGAATAGGAAGAAAAGAAAAGAAAAGCATGTTAGTGAGATAAGGCAATGAGTTAATATTGGGGGCGATGAAGAAGAAGCTGAAATTCGTGAAATAGAAAAAGGGTTAGATTCAAGACCCCATCAGCATCGCGACCCTTTGTATAGGTGGACAGTGGTAACCCCTCCTGATTCTTCAACTGGTGATGGTAAAACAATGCGGCAACAAAATATTAATGAAGCGCTTTTTAAAGAAAAAACGCATATGTGGGAACACAGGAACTGGGCGACGCAATGCTGTTCCAGGCTCGGGGGCCTAGTTGGGAGTACGGAGTAGCCAACGGAGGACTAAATCGGAGAATAAGGGAGTCGCCACCCGGTGTGAACCCGGACAAAGATTTAAGGCCGCATTCACCCCTCGCAAGAAGACCTCAACCATTGGGTTCGGAATGGTCCCTTACTTATGCAACTTGTATGTAAAGATTTATGCAATAATCCAACCAAGCCTATGACATATATTTCCAAGTGTACCACAATCCTGGATTCACATGCTTAAAAGTATAATTTACATCTAACATACATGAAACCAAATCTTATTGCCAAATTCACATGCTCAAAAGTAGGCCTTTGCAACAACAAGCACATAACGTCATAATAATTCAATCATTCATGTAAATATAACACAAACAGTCATGGTAACATTTGCGTGTAATGTAAAGGAAATCAAAATGACGACAAATAATATTGTAGGCACATAACGGAAACAGACAACTAGAGAGGTAATACAAATGCATAGCGTACAAAGGGGTAACCATATGCTAAGATGGACATGTCGTAATGTGATGCAAGAGGATCTGTTTACCGTGTGCGTTCGTGCAGCGTTCGTAGACGCGTTCGAATGGTAAACAGAAGGTTCTCGTTCGAGTAGCGTTTGTAAACGCGTTCGAACGGAAATGAAACAGAATGCTCACGTTCGTATGGCGTTTGTGAACGCGTTCGAACGGAAATGAAACAGAATACTCACGTTCGTGTGGCGTTTATGAACGCATTCGAACGGAAATGAAACAGAATACTCACATTCGTGTGGCGTTTGTGAACGCGTTCGAACGGAAATGAAACAGAATGCTCAAGTTCGTATGGCGTTCGTGAACGCGTTCGAACCGAAATAAGACCAGATGCATGACAAGGCAAAATACATGCGCGTTCGAGTTGCATTCGTAAACGATTTCGAACGGGAACAGACCTGATGCATGAAATGGGACGCAATATAAAAACAACAAAATAAAGGGGCGCGGCGAAGTACTACCGTAAATGTGGCCTTTTAGGGCTCTTGATCTCTCAAAGAGATGACCTTTAGACCAACATACTAAGCCCATGCGCGTCACATCAAATCATGCATACAAACATAAAGACAATCATATCAAACTAAGCATGCCTGATTGAGCGTATCTTGCATTCAACCGGACACACATCAACCGGCGCGGCAAAGCATCGTGGTAAAGGGCTTTAACCCTTCCCCATCGGGGATCTTTCATTCCACTTACTAAGCCCATGCGCTCGATCGGATCATGCAGGAATAATCAACATACAGAATTCAAGTGACGAGAAATAAATAAACCAAAGCAACACAAAACAAGAGAAGGTGCCGTTTACTCAAGTGGTACGTGGAGTTGTATCCCAAGTACAGACCGCACTACCGTCCATTCGGATTCGGCTACGGAATTTACGTTTGGGTTTCCATCCTATATACCACAAGAGACGACACTCTTCCATTTCATTCAAGCCACAACATTCATCCACAAACGACTCTCATGCGAATAGAATTCAATAATAAAAGAAAACGAATATAAACTAATGAAAAAGAGTGCCCTCAGGTCTAACCTTTTAAATCACCTCTCGGATGTACGGTACACGATCGTCGGAAGGGTGGATGCTCCGCAACTCTTCCGGTTCACTGGTTCACTGTTCTCGTTCGTTGTCTTACTGTTTTGAGTCGTTGTTCTCCGTCTTTTGCTGCTGTTTTCGCTGTATTTCTGCTCGCCGTTTCAGCTCACTGTTTCAGGTCCTAGTCTTCTGTTTCAGTGGACTGTTTTGATGTTCTTGGTGGACTGTTTTGATGTTCTTGGTGGACTGTTTTGGGTGCTCTTTTGGTGTTTTTAGGCTACGGTTTTGGTGTGTTTGGGGAGGTATTGGGCTGCTGTTTGGGACTGATTTCAAGGGTTAGGGACTGCTGTGTGTTGTTCTCGTTAATTTGGTGAATGAAGGGTTGTTGTGTGTGTTGTTTGTGTTTTGTAGTTTACGTGTGATATTGAGAGTGTCTTGATGTCTTGGGCGTGTATTAGAGAGAGTGGGGAGCTAGGGGTTGGCTAGGTTAGTGCATGTTTATATAGAAGAGAGCTAGGGGTTGCCCTTGTCTCACAAGGAAGAGATCTAGTTTCCAAATTAGGGGTGATAGGAATGGTATATACAAGATTGAGGGGGGACAAAATACTTTAAATTAGGAAGTCAACTAATCTAAATTGGTGGATATCTTATTGAATTAGGAAGTCAACTAATTTAAATTGGTAGATGTCTTATTAGATTAGGAAGTCAAATATATGATTGGCTTTAATTGGTTAGGATTGATTTTAATTAGGCATATCTTATTTTAATTTTAGTATATGAATTATTTAAATTAGGCATGATTTTAGTTAAGTTGGTAATTGTTTATTTTATGTTTGGTATATGTTTTATTTAATTATTTAATTAATTTAATTATTATCTTATTTAGTTAATGTTTTAATTAATATTTATTTATTTTATTTGGGATGTGTTTTATGGCTTTGGGGGGCTAATTGGGCTGGGGTGCGAGGCTAGCAGCAAAACCAGAAATACCGACTCCGTTCGAACGCCAATTCGAACGATGCACGAACATCCGCAATCTGCCTGACGTTCGAACGAAGTAACGAACGCAGCACCAACGAAGACAGTGAACTTGTTTATTCTGAATTCCCCTTTCCGATGTCCGTTTTCCGTGACCTCCGTGACTTAAAAGGTAGTGTCTCCAAAATGAGACTCATCATAGGGACTTATATGTAAAAATACAGTGCCTACAGTCGCCCCCACTTTGATGGGACTTGTGTAATGTGTAACAGTGACAATCCTATCAAAGTTATGCAATGCATTTTCACTTACCTGGCTCGCCAGCTGCCACTTGACTTACCATGTGTTGAGTTGAGTTGATTTGGATGGTGAGGTGCTGCGACCCCTGGTTCATTCCCGAACCATGCTGTGATGTGGTCCATTCCCGAACCGTTGCTGTGAGGTGGTCCATTCCCGAACCGTTACTGTAAGCTGGTCCATTCCCGAACCGTTACTGTGAGGTGGTTCATTCCCGAACCGTGCTTCCATTCTTGGAGTGTCATTCCCGGCCTGTTCATTCCTGAACTGTATTTCCATTCCTGGAGTACCATTCCCGGCTTGTTCATTCTTAAACTCTGCTCCATTCTTGGATTGCCATTCCCGGCTTGTTCATTCTCGAACTGTGTTTCCATTCTTGGAGTGCCATTCCCGGCTTGTTCATTCTCGAACTGTGTTTCCATTCTTGGATTTCCATTCCCGGCTTGTTCATTCTCGAACTGTGTTTCCATTCTTGGAGTGCCATTCCCGGCTTGTTCTTTCTCAAACTGTGTTTCCATTCTTGGAGTGCCATTCCCGGCTTGTTCATTCCTGAACTGTGTTTCCATTCTTGGAGTGCCATTCCCAGCGTCTGTTGTGGGTGCTCCATTTTGGAGCGCCATTTTCGGCGTCTGTTGTGGGTGTTCCATTTTGGAGCGCCATTTTCGGCATTTACTGTGTGTGTTCCATTTTGGAACGCCATTTTCGGCCTTTACTTTGTGTGCTCCATTTTGGGGCGCCATTTTCGGCATCTGTTGTGGTAGCGGTCCATTTTCGAACCGTGCTGTGCGAGAATGTAGCTCATTTTTGAACCGTTATTTGATGAGATGGTCTTTGCCGCGACAAACCTGCGAACACAAAACAAACATTGCATGTACGTGATATGTATGCATGTATGCATGTATATGTATCATATTCCGATGGGTTAGGCCTTCCTTGGTCCATTTCCGAACCGTGCTCCATTTTCAGAGTTCCATTTTCAGCGAGATGAGATGATGGTCCATTTCAAACCGTGCTCCATTTTCGGGGTGCCCTTTTCGGTGAGATGTGATAATGGTCCATTTCTGAACCGTTGCTGATGAGAGATGGTCCATTTCCGAACCGTGCTGATAACGATGTGGCCTATTTTCGAACCTCGCTCCATTCTTGGAGTGCCATTCCCGGCGTGCCATTCTCGGCGTGTTCATTCTTGAGCTATCCATTCTCGGACTATATCTCCATTCTCGGAGTGCCATTCTCGGCAGAACTGATCCGATGTGATGCGGGCCTCGCCCCCAGAATGCCATACCCGGTAAGACTGATACTGATGTTAATACGGGCCTCGCCCCAAACTGATGCTGATATGGGCCTCACCCTAAACTGATGCTGATGTGGGCCTCGGCCCTGGGATTCATTCCAAATTCTGAAGACTTGAGCCTCGGCCCTGGGATTCATTCCCTGGATTCATTCCAAAATTCTTCTGATGTGGGCCTCAACCCTGGGATTCATTCCAAAATTCTGCTGATGTGGGCCTCAGCCCTGGGATTCATTCCCTGGAGTCATTCCAAAATTCTTCTGATGTGGGCCTCAGCCCTGGGATTCATTCCCTGGGTTCATTCCAAAATTCTGCTGATGTGGGCCTCAGCCCTGGGATTCATTCCCTGGAGTCATTCCAAAATTCTTCTGATGTGGGCCTCAGCCCTGGGATTCATTCCCTAAAACTGATATTGATGTGGGCCTCGCCCCCAGACTGATACTAATGTAGGCCTCGGCCCTGGGACTCATCCCCAAACTGATACTGATGTGGGCCCCGGTCCTAACTGATACTGACATGGGCCTCGCCCCCAGACTGATATTGATATGGGCCTCGCCCCCAGACTGATACTAATGTAGGCCTCGGCCATGGGACTCATCCCCAAACTGATACTGACATGGGCCTCGCCCCCAGACTGATATTGATATGGGCCTCGCCCCCAGACTGATACTAATGTAGGCCTCGGCCCTGGGACTCATCCCCAAACTGATATTGATGTGGGCCTCGGCCCTAACTGATACTGACATGGGCCTCGCCCCCAGACTGATATTGATATGGGCCTCGCCCCCAGACTGATATTGATATGGGTCTCGCCCCCAGACTGATACTAATGTAGGCCTCGGCCCTGGGACTCATCCCCAACTGATACTGATGTGGGACTCGGCTATGCATGGCAGAAAAGCCCGAAGCCCGGCCCGGCCCGGCAAGCCCGGCCCGGCCCGGGCGGGCTTTGGCCCGGCCCGGGGTAACACGGGCCCGGGCCGGGCTTCACGTAAAAAGCCCGGCCCGGCCCGGCCCGGGCTTAAAATATATAAATAATATTTTAATTTATAAAATATATAAATTTTTATAATAAATTTTTTATATTTATAATTTTTTGTAATAAAAAAATCGAATCCGGACTTAAAATAAATAAATAAATATTTTAATTTATAAAATATATATATTTTTATAATAAATTTTTTATATTTATAATTTTTTATAATAAAAAAATCGGATCCGGACTTAAAATATATATATTTATATAATAATTTTTTTATTTATAATAAAAAAATTAGGCCCGGGCCGGCCCCGAGGCCCGGCCCGGGCCCGACCGGGCCTACCCGGCCCGGCCCGATGACTGCACGGGCCCGGGCCGGGCTTTGATGAGCCCGGCCCGAGCCCGGCCCGTTGCCATGCATAGACTCGGCCCTAACTGATACTGACATGGGCCTCGCCCCCAGACTGATATTGATATGGGCCTCGCCCCCAGACTGATATTGATATGGGCCTCGCCCCCAGACTGATCCTAATGTAGGCCTCGGCCCTGGGACTCATCCCCAAACTGATACTGATGTGGGCCTCGGCCCTAACTGATACTGACATGGGCCTCGCCCCCAGACTGATATTGATATGGGCCTCGCCCCTGTGATTCATTTCTGAAACTGCTGACATGGGCCTCAACCCTGGGATTCATTCCAACACACTGACGATGTGGCCCTCGACCCTGGGACTCATCCCCAAAACTACTACTCATATGTTGCTGATTCTGGTTGTCTTGTCTTTTCCCTAACCCAACGAGAATCTATGATGGCTTTTAAATCACAAGGGTTAACATGATGCATGTATGCATGGGGTGCATGAGATGCATATGATACAAGGAATATAGCAACTCATTAAAATTCTCACACAAATCGGCCCATCATCATTTCAGAAGCTTTGGGCCTAATTGTCATAAGATACGAACCTGCCCCAGTTTAAATGGCCCAGCAAGTTCGCATTTTTGACAAAAAGTCCAATTCATCCAAATGATAATGGTCCAAAAGCACAAGGAAATATTTGTTATAGGCTATACAACCCGGTCTACGCATGGGTTCGTGGGAGTATGGACAAAGGCTCTCATCGGCGAAGGATGGCCCACAACTAGGTCTCCCCAATCAAGGGTTCGAGCAACCAAGTGAGCACACCCTTTTTTATACACTAAGGTACGTGCCAATGAGCTATGGTGTGTGACAGACTGTCAAATGGATTTCCCGTTGTAGATTCCCCAGAGGGAGGGTGGAGCGAGGCTCACTTAAATACCCAAGCCTCTTAGGCTCTTATCGCTTGGTGTCAGGAATAAACAACGAGTCCTCCAAATTAGTCCATCTTAATCGGCTACGAGTAGATGGCTATCTAGGTGCCTTCACAGCTTTTCCTTCTAGAAAGGTAGTGAGTGAATGAAGACATCAAACCATTACCTAGCCTCAAAATGCCTTTGATCACAACCCCCATTTCACACATTTGTAGACACGGTTAATTAAAGCATAAATCTATACATTACAAGGCATTATTTCGGGGCCGATTCTCTATCCCCAGTAGAGTCGCCAGACTGTGGGAACACATGAACTGGGCGACGTAATGCTGTTCCAGGCTCGGGGGCCTAGTTGGGAGTACGGAGTAGCCAACGGAGGACTAAATCGGGAAGAGGGAGGGAGTCGCCACCCGGTGTGAACCGGGACAAAGATTTAAGGCCGCATTCACCCCTCGCAAGGGAAGACCTCAAACCATTGGGTTCGGAATGGTCCCTTACTTATGCAACTTGTAATGTAAAGATTTATGCAATAATCCAACCAAGCCTATGACATATATTTCCAAGTGTACCACAATCCTGGATTCACATGCTTAAAAGTATAATTTACATCTAACATACATGAAACCAAATCTTATTACCAAATTCACATGCTCAAAAGTAGGCCTTTGCAACAACAAGCACATAACGTCATAAGAATTCAATCATTCATGTAAATATAAACACAAACAGTCATGGTAACATTTGCGTGTAATGTAGAGGAAATCAAAATGACGACAAATAATATTGTAGGCACATAACGGAAACAGACAACTAGAGAGGTAATACAAATGCATAGCGTACAAAGGGGTAACCATATGCTAAGATGGACATGTCGTAATGTGATGCAAGAGGATCTGTTTACCGTGTGCGTTCGTGCAGCGTTCGTAGACGCGTTCGAACGGTAAACAGAAGGTTCTCGTTCGAGTAGCGTTTGTAAACGCGTTCGAACGAAAATGAAACAGAATGCTCACGTTCGTATGGCGTTTGTGAACGCGTTCGAACGGAAATGAAACAGAATACTCACGTTCATGTGGCGTTTGTGAACGCGTTCGAACGGAAATGAAACAGAATACTCACGTTCGTGTGGCGTTGTGGAACGCGTTCGAACAGAAATGAAATAGAATGCTCACGTTCGTATGGCGTTCGTGAACGCGTTCGAACAGAAATAAGACCTGATGCATGACAAGGCAAAATACATGCGCTTTCGAGTTGCGTTCGTAAACACGTTCGAACGAGAACAGACCTGATGCATGAAATGGGACGCAATACATAAACAACAAAATAAAGGGGCGCGGCGAAGTACTGCCGTAAAGGTGGCCTTTTGGGGCTCTTGATCTCTCAAAGAGAGGACCTTTAGAACAACATACTAAGCCCATGCACGTCACATCAAATCATGCATACAAACATAAAGACAATCATATCAAACTAAGCATGCCCGATTGAGCGTATCTTGCATTCAACCGGACACACATCAACCGGCGCGGCAAAACATCGTGGTAAAGGGCTTTAACCCTTCCCCATCAGGGATCTTTCATTCCACTTACTAAGCCCATGCGCTCGATCGGATCATGCAGGAATAATCAACATACAGAATTCAAGTGACGAGAAATAAATAAACCAAAGCAACACAAAACAAGAGAAGGTGCCGTTTACTCAAGTGGTACGTGGAGTTGTATCCCAAGTACAGACCGCACTACCGTCCATCAGGATTCGGCTACGGAATTTACGTTTGGGTTTCCATCCTATATACCACAAGAGACGACACTCTTCCATTTCATTCAAGCCACAACATGCATCCACAAAACTCTCATGCAATAGAATTCAATAATAAAAGAAAACGAATATAAACTAATGAAAAAGAGTGCCCTCAGGTCTAACCTTTTAAATCACCTCTCGGATGTACGGTATGTAGGGGTTGGTGCTCAGAGCGCCAATTCCCGGTTGTATTTTTGTTAAATACTTCTGTAAACACGTTATTATTAGTAATAATATATGCAGTTTCTATAATATAATCTATTCTTTTATATGGTAAAGACGTAATGACCTTAGAATGATTAGTCATGGTACAGTTGCAAAAGCGTCGCAACGGACATTGAGTCGTATCATGACGTTGTCATTCTCAGATGTTCCTGGTCAAGGTTTACACTACTTGGTCAGTATAGTAAACCCGTTGAGACCGGTACATGTCGTATACTGGAATATATGATTCCAATGGTTTCTCAATGAACCAAAAGTCTTGGAGACTAGTATAGACGTGTAGGTGTTTATAGTGGATAAACACTGAACGACTCACCGAAGATTCTTAATGGATGGTACACCAGCGTCAATAAGAATCTTCTTGGGTTGAGTAGCACTTGTGATTCTTAGACTTGAGATGCCATTGTGGGCACATGAGACATCTTCTACACTTAGATGGCAGTCACGTCACCGATCTATTTTGATCAGACCTCCGCCTGTTCGTTGGGTGTAGATAGATCCTCAGGGTGTCCTATGTGTATCAAGATAGGATCCGTCAGTTCTGTGTACCAGAGCATAGGTAGTCCATATGATTAGCAATCAGATAAAACCATGGGCCCGTGGTAAGTTTAGAAGCTAGTTCTAAACATTCTTTTTGAGATTGCTAATAGAATAGTCGACTGGATAGTCCCGATAGAGATTTGACGTTTACATCTATATCTCTGGGATTTATCCGGATACCTGTGACGGAGGAATTATACATTTGCGATGACCTCGACCTGTATGGTTAGCGAGATTATCCGTGATCGTCATAATCTACGGGTGGATAGATTATGGACATGAAATTTGATTTCGTGACGGATATACCTGAACCTAGAGAGTCTCAATAATGAAACATACTCGTAGAGCACTAGAGTAACATTAAATAAATAATATTGATTATTTATAAAGTCGTTTAATGGTTAAACGCAAGTTACATGCTAAAGAGACTAGATAGTCATTTACTTAATTATTGTGTATTTACATTTAATACTTGATTAATTTAAATACACATTAATTAATAGTCAAAATGAGTTATTTGACTTATTCCTAAATGAATATATGTTTTTTAATATTTAATGTAAATATTATACATATATTTAATATATTTGTATTTGATTAATTAATTAATTATTTAATTGTTAAATGATAAATTAATTAAAATATAAATATCTTACATTAGGATAATATGATTAAATGATGTTAGTTGCTTTGTTGACTTAAATAAATGTCATTAAAAAGTTAATTAGATATTTATGCAAGTTGATAAAGTGATAAAGGTTAAATGAAATTGAAATTATATTTGTTGCATTTGGTTTTGTAATTTCGGCAAGGCTAATTTTAACAAATATAAATTGTTTTCATTTGCTTTTCATTTGACTTAACCTAATACACATTTCACAAAAGCAAAACACCATTGAAGGAACTTAAAGAAAGCTTGAGAAAGAAAGAAAGAAAATCCAAAGGAAGCTTGATTTTAGTAAGTTTTTTCCAACTTACTATTAGTAAGGAAATTGTTCCTTAGGATCTAGGCTTCAATATATGATATCTTTAGGTTATTTCTTTCTTTGTTCTTTGTGGTTTTTGTTGATGGAAGCTTTTGGTGAAATTGTAAAGCATGTATGATGATGGAAGTATGTAACTAGTGTAGTTGTAAACATTCTTTTAAGGTTTTGGAAACCATGTTGCTATTCTAGAGTTATTGACCCACTCTTAAATGACCTAGATTTGATCTTGAGTTGTTTCATTGTGTTGAGACTTGAATTGGATGAAAGATTGATGATTGAAACATTTGATTTAATGTAATTAGCCTAATTTGTCCAATTTGTGGAAATTGAAAATTAGGGTTTCTAACTAATTCCAAATTTGGGGATTTTCATATATGTTGAGCATTTGGGTGTGTATATGATGCATGCAAAGTTTCATGTTGATTGGATTTCATTTAGATGAGTTTTGAGACATGAAATGACCAAATGGTCAATTGGGCACCAAGTGAGGCTCACGGCTTTGAGATAGAATTGGGGATTTTGGTTGCTTTGGTGTTTTGATGTTTTGAACATCATAAGTTCATCTTAGAAATGATTTAGAATCATTCAAAATTGATTGGATCAATTTCGGACTAAAACGGACAAAAAATACAAAGCAAGGG
>SKCR01034699.1:0-61533 GCA_019454045.1 Zanthoxylum bungeanum
GCTCAAATTTCTCTCTTCGACACATCCAGATAAGAAGAAATGGCAAAAATGGAGAAATCTGCAAGATGAAAAGTAACTAATATCTGTGTATTTTGTGGATCTAGCTCTAGAACTAAACCAGAATTTGTTGAGGCTACAAAGGAATTGGCTAGAATTATAGCGGAAAGAAAGAAACATGCACTTAGTATATGGTGGTGGCAATCTTGGATTGATGGGATTGTTTCAAAAGTTGTGCACGAAGGTGGTTAGTCAAGTTTTGAGGATCATCCCAAAAAATTGGCAGGATGGAATCCCAATTAGAAAATCAAATGGAAGAAACATTGTCTCAATATGTCTGAACACTTACTGAAATGATTAATCATATTGAAGCTTTTATTGCTTACCAGATGGACTGGGCACGTTAGAAGAAATATCTACAGTTTCGTCATAGGCGAACTTGAAAATTCACCGGAAACCCATTGGACTATTTAATGTTAATCATTTTTTGATTTTCTTTTAGTATTTCTTGAGGATGCTAAAAGACTCGTGTTATTTCCAAACTGGTTAAAGATATCATCCTAATTGTAAGAAAATTGATGAAATTAATTGATCAACTGTTAGTTTATGAACCAAAACTTGACCTCATTCTTTCCAAGTGATTTGGTTTGTTTGATAATGATCGTGGCAAGAAGCGTAGAGTGGACTTGAATCTTGATCTGTAACTTTTTTTTCCTGTTAAATAGTGTAGACAATTTATTGTAAATTCACACTAACCAAGGTGAGTCTTCTAACTCTACTTCTTCATTCTGACATTGAGCATAATGTCTCAATTTGGTTGAGGGGGGAATAGTTGACTAGATAGTTTTCGTTTTTGTAAAAAAAAATTAATTTTTTTGTTTTTTTTTTTTTTAAATATGTTGTTTTTGCTTTGTTGTTATTTTGTGAGTAAAAAAAAATTATTTGTGTTGATTTTCTTTTGTGTTTTTTTTAAAAAAACTACACCTTTATGGATTGATATTGTCTCGAATCTAATAATCTGGAACTAATCATAAGGACTTTTTATCATTTATATATTTAAGTAATCAAATTACAAAAATGTTAAAATGCAATTTCCATTGTCACATAGATAATTGTACAAAAACCACAATGTCTTTTACAAATAGTGACGATATGGGTCATAATTGTCCAAACACATATTTCATACGGAGTCTGTTGAACAGAATTTGACAGAACCTTATTTAAAATATTATTGCACTATTCAATGCATATCCCCATAAGGAAAAATAGGTAGCTATGTGCCGACTCATCATCGACCTTACCATGTCTAACAAAGTTCGGTTTCTCCGTTCGGACACACCGTTTAATTGAGGTGTTCCGGGGAGGGAGTCTAATGTGAAAGTACCATACTCTTTCAATAAACAAGTAAACAAGAAACTCATGCTCAAGTATTCTCACCATGGTCCGACCGTAATGTTTTAATACTTTTGCCGGTTGTTTTTCTTCTTGTGTCGAAACTCTTTGAATTTCTCAAAGGTTTCTGACTTGTGTCTCATAAGATACACATAAAAAATAAAGTGATGCATCATCCGTAAAGATTACGAAGTATCATATCCACCTCTAGCCTGGCTAGACATGGGCCCACATACGTCACTATGAACGAGGGCTAACAGTTCGGGTGGCACGTGCACCTTTTACCGCTAAAAGGTGTTTTAGGCATTTTGCCTAATAAACAAGATTCGCAGACGTCATATGAATTTGGATCAAATTCGTCCAAGTACCCACTCTTCGAAAGTGTGGATATGCGAGTCTTGTTAATGTGTCCTAGACGACAATGCCACATATAAGTTTCATATTTATTACTTAGTTTAAGCCTTTTGTTTGTTACATTATATGTTTGAGATTGATTTATATTCAAAATATAAAGACTATTATTCACATTAGCACTGCATATCTCCATATCATTTTTATACATAAAACACCCAGTGTTTCTAAAAACAAAAGTATACCCACATTGGGCTAATAAAGATACAGATATAATATTCCTAGTCAAACTAGGTACATAATAACAGTTTGATAAGTTTAGTACATGCCCCGAGGGCAGTTCCAAAATATAAGTCCCTACAGCCAAAACAGCGACTCTAGTCCCGTTTCCAACTCGTAGATCAATCTCCACTGAGGCCAGTCTCTTGCTAATCTGCAGATCCTGCACATCAGTACATATATGAGTACCACAACCAGAATCAAAAATCCAATTTTTAAAACTAGAAGTAGATATGTTTATTTCTATAACAAACATACCTGAATTTGGTGCCTTGCCCGCTTTGATTTCCTTCATGTGCGCCTTGTTCTCACGGCAGTCACGCTTCCAGTGACCCCGTTTGCCACATTGCAGGCATACATCTTGGGATTTGTCTTTTGCCTTCCCAGAAGACTTTGACGATTTAGCCTTGCCCTTTTTCTTCTTCTTATTCTTTACACCTCCAGTAGCCTTCGACCAAGCCTTGGGAGACTGAGATGTTGAAGCGAAGTGCGCCTCGCGCTTTTTGCCCTTAAATAGCTCTATTTCTGCTTCACGCAGTATTGCCATCCGCTCACCAAGAGTATGGTCTTGGTTCATCATATTGTAGTTCATGATGAACCCGCTCCAGCTGTCAAGGAATATATAATCTTTGTCAGACGTAGTATACGTAGTATTGCGTATTACGATCCAGTATCAGATGTCACATGCAAGGCCTGGGGCTGGAATAATGTCTGCCCCGTACGAAGAATATATCGGATCACAAGCAACTAGTCTCTATAATCGGATAATCATGACCTTGTCATATTATCCTGATAGTTGTAACATAATAGAGAACCAGTTCTGTATCCCTGCGTGATCATCATCCCATATGAATGAAGTGATATTTCCGTCTTGACATCACACCCAATACACTACGACTCTCAATAAACCAGAAGAGGCGTACACATAACCTGTGTTAAAGTCCCGGATGACCAAAACCAAAGCGTATTGATTGTCGCAAGTACTAGCGATGCAAGTCTTAGGTTAAGACCAAATACACATACCCTGAATCGAATTCCCATAGACACATAGTCATACTACCAATGGGATTCCGATGGGTCTATCCAGAGCGAAGCTGTTCCCGTACCATCGGTAAACACAACCTCCTATTACACTTGCATAAGTATCCAATACTTAAATATATGAGAACTATTCTGTTATGCTCCCACAATGCGCACAAGTACAATACTAGTCTATTCGCATTATCGATGTCCAGTCTCGATAATACTACGACTATGGATATTTAATGATTAAACCTTAGTGGATTGATATTGTCTTATATCTTATAATCCGGAACTAATCATAAGGACTTTTATCATTTATATATACAAGTAATCTAATTACAAAATGTAAAATAGCAATTTTCATTATCACATAGTTAATTTATACAAAAACCACAATGTCTTTTACAAATAGTGACGCTGGGGTCATAATTGTCCAACACCTGATTCGCATTGAATACTCGGCCAGACTTCCAGTAAGTACGGCCGGACATAAATATCCAATACCCATATCCGGCCAGGTCTCACCGAGGCCAGGCCTATAAGATGCAGGCCCAAATCTATTTCAGTATCATTTTCGTACTACTATTGTAATAATGTAGAGATATTTACCTATTTTATTTGTTGTTATTTTATTATTCATGCTTATGTAACTTGTATGCCTTTAAATTGCTTACGTGTGTGATATTGCATTATAAGATACGTGAATACCTCCTTTGAGCGTAAATATTATACTGACATTAGTAAGATATCGTTCCAAACTGAAACGGGTTTAAGGTCGAACCTTGTAAGGGGCGTACTGCGGTCTTCAATTAATCACAGTATTTCATACTGGGTGGTGACTCCGTTATTCGCCGGGTATTCTCCCTGCTGAATTATCTGTACTTTCTACGGGCTACGAGCCGAATAGTGTAGTGGTCACCGACGTCATAGGCATAGCGAGAAACCGCTTCGCTTCTACAATTGAATTACGACATTCTATACAGACCGTTTATCATTTTTTTATACTTAATATTTTTCATTGTTTGATCACCAATATGATAGTTGTGGTAAACCCTAATAAACTTGGAAAAATGGAAGTTTTGGTTTAGCCTTGGGAATTGATAACACGTTATCTCATTCTATTGAATAGATTTCTATGAAGGAATGAAATATACATGCAGTACATGCGTAGCCATAATTAAGACATGATGATTATGAGTTTGGCTTATATTAATTATCACAAGAATATAGGTAATTAAACTAATTTAGACATTTCTACTTGACCACGGAAAAGGCTTGTAGATAAATTCATTTTCTAGGTTAATAACTCATTATAGTTGATCAATATAAATAGAAGAGAAAGATTAAGGAAATATTGAGGGGAAGTTGTAATCCTAAGTTTTTTCTTATCTTGTTACTTTCGCATATTTAAATTTACTTATTTTTACTTTAACTCACTTAGTAATTTTTCTTCCTTCATATTCGCTAGTCTAAATAAGGTTTAGAGTTGATAAAATTTTAGTATTTGACATAATAATAAATTTCTTATGGTGCGATATCTTTTTATTTACTTGTACTATACGTGTATTTGCGTGCTGTATAAAATCATGATCATTAATTTACAAGGAGTTTAAGATAACTATTTCTAATCAATGTGGGGTAAATTACCAAAACAAAGAGTCAACATGATAAGATTCCAATCAAGATAATTGAAGGGAGAAAATCAAGGAATATCAATTTTGAATCTTTTGTAATTATGTCACTTATCTAGTAGTTAATCTCTTTCCTATTTTAAATTTCAAACATGTGTATATATAGTACTAAATGGCATTGTGAAATACAAGAGAAAAGATATATTTCTTCAACTTGTCCTCTTCAAATTCTACATGGTATCAGCGCCCAGATCCCTTCTCTAATTTTTTTCTCCACTATCTCCATCCTCCGTTCCAATGGCCTCCGACGGTACCCAAAATGTCATCCCCAACACCCAAGAACCTACAAAACCTTTGATCATAGTTGCCATCCACAACTCAATCAAACTCACATCAACGAATTATCTCTCCTGGAAAACCCAAATTGAAGCCATTCTCATCGGCTACGATTTACAAAAAACACATTGATGGAAATCATCAAACCCCACAACGTACCGTCACCACCAATAATGTCACTTCTCCAAATCCCGAATATCATACCTGGCTACGCCAAGACAAACTGATCTTTGCAGCTCTGGTCGGCACCTTTCACCATCGCTAGTCCCTCTCATCACCCAATCCACCACCACCTATGAAGCCTGGCAAACACTTGCCAAAACCTATGCCCGTCCATCTCGGGGGTCACATCAAACAACTCAAAGATCATCTTAAACACATCACCAAAGGCCCTAAAACCAATTACCGAATACATGCAATTCATCAAAACCACAGCCGATCAACTTGCCGCTCTTGGTAAACCTCTTGACCATGAAGATCTAATTGAAAAGGTGCTTGACGGACTTGACGATAACTATCAGTCCATCATCGACTCTGTCAATGGCCGTGATTCCACTATTCTCTTTGATGAACTCCATGAAAAACTCATCAACAAGGAGTTATCTCTCCGCAACAGGACCAGCTCCCCTTCCCACCCGGCATCCGCACATCCAACCAATGTTCGGACCTACAACCGACCACATCCTAATAACACTGCCCAGACCGGTCGGTTTACACCAACCACCAACCACCAACTTCCCAGAAACACTTCCACCAACACTAGAACCGACCGACATCCTCCTCGTCCATTTCTTGGTCGTTGCCAATGGTGCAGCAATCAAGGCCATGTGGTCTCCCAATGCCCTCTCTTCCGCCAACACTTCCCCGGTGCGCAACCACAACCCGGTCGACCAACTCCTCCAACCCTCGCACGCCCAGTCCCTGGCAATATCAAGCAAATGCTACCACCACCTCTTCATCCAACCCAAACTGGCTTCTCGAAAGTGGAGCCTCACATCATGTCACTACTGATCTGAACAACCTTACTCTCCACCATCCTTATGACGGCACAGATGAAATAATGATCGGTGACGGCACTGCACTCCCCATTTCCCACCACGGTTCTACCTCTCTTAATACTATAACTAACTCTTTTACCTTATCCAATGTTTTATATGTACCCAATATGAAACGTAATCTCATCTCCATTTCTCAATTTGCAAGTCCAATAACACTTCCATTGAGATTTTACCCTCTTCTTTTCATGTGAAGGATCTCCGCACGGGGGCAGTTCTGTTGCAGGGTCGAACTAAAGATGGGTATACGAATGGCCGACCTCCCCCACTCGGTCCCCTCTAATCGCCTTTCAAGTGTCAGCACCACTGTTCCTGAGTGGCATCATCGGCTCGGACATCCCTCGTCGTCAATCTTCAAACGCATCATGTCTTCATTTAATTCTGCTGTCTCTAATTCCTTTAATTCAATTATCATTGTAATGCATGCCAATGCAATAAAAGTCACAAATTTACCGTTCTCTTCCTCCACTCTTACTACTTGCTGCTCCTCTTGAGTTTATATACAGATTTATGGACCTCCCCGGTCTACTCCTTCGACAACTTCAAATACTACATAATCTTTATCGACCACTTCACCAAATACATATGGCTTTATCCCTTAAAACGAAAATCCGACACCCGTGATGTCTTTGTGCGCTTCAAGGCACTGGTCGAAAAATTCTTCAATCGCCCTATAATATCACTATACTCTGACAATGGGGGGGAATACCAAGCCCTCTCTTCCTTCCTTACAATCCATGGGGTCTCTCATCTCACTTCTCCCCCTCACACTCCTGAGCACAATGGGTACTCTGAACGTCGTCATCGACATATCGTCGAGACAGGTCTTTCTCTTCTTACTCACTCTCCATGCCTCTCTCATATTGGCCTTTGCGTTCTCCACTGCAATCTATCTTATAAATCGCATGCCCACACCGACCTTACACCATCACTCCCCCTATCAAAAACTCTTCGGTCATATGCCGAACTACTCAAAACTTCACAGCTTGGCTTGTCTCTGTACCCTTGGCTCCGTCCATACACATCTCACAAACTTCAGTCTTGGTCCTCTCCTTGTGTTTCGTAGGATATTCCCTCACTCAGAGGGCTTATCTCTGTCTCGAGCCTTCCACAAATCGACTTTACACCTCCCGACATGTCCGCTTCGTTGAGTCAAATTTTCCCTTGCCACATCTCCTTTGTCTCCTTCGTGCCACTCCTTACACCATCTCTGAATGGTGCTCCATGACCTTACCGGTACTGGGACCACCATTGCAGAATGCCGACCCTGCACCCCGACAGAATTCCACACCCATCAATGCCCCGAGCCAACCTCCCCCTCCACCTCACATTATGGGTGACAAAAATTTTGAATTTCGAATCTCGATCGTTATTAGGGATTCAATTTCATTTAGTACGAAATTTGAAACATTTTTTTGTCCATGTTTTCAGATTTAGCTAAAAAAATCCCTAATACTGAACCATTCAGTTAAGAATTCAAGACGATTTTTCATCCCGATTACAAAACCGACCGAAATTTGTGATTTTTTTCATCCCGAATCACAATCGGGGACATGACGAGGTGTCCCAATTTCTATCCATAGAGACCACACAATACAAAATTATATAAAAAAATATAGTTATACATATATATTTAATGTCTTATTATAGGCAAAGTCATTTTTTGCCCCTCGAAGTTAGTCGAAAGTTTGAAATTACATAAAAACTTTTAAAAATATTCACAGCTCCCCCTCCAATTTGACCTGTGTTTATTTTTAATGCTTCCCATTAACAATGTTAAGGAAATAATGATGTGACAATGGTAATTTTTCATTTGACAAGTGAAAAATGACATTATTTTCATGCATCATTCTTTGCCCCATTTTCCTTCATGGGATCTTATCCTAAAGCTTGAAATTCACCAAACCTAAAAACAAGATTTTAAATTCCAAATTTCTTTATGTTGTCCAACGTGACAGCCATAGACCTAAATCCACTACTATTGGGGATATTCGTGCATCATCGTTGTGACCACCGAGCTCCTCATGACCTGATTTACCGGACTCGAGCACCAATATTTGATTTTCTGGCCACCAGTGACTGGTGAGGTAAATCTCAAATTCATTTCCATGGAAGAAGTAGCCATTTGCGCGTGTTTAGAAACTATGGGCCAAAGCTACCGCAGTCGGTGGTTAATGGTTGTTTTCTAAATAAAATCTCGTGGAGGCGCCTTGTACTCGGTTTGCAGATCGAGAGAGTACATAATTTTTCAATATTTTAAATTCTTTTTTAAATATTCAGCAATTTTTAGAAGCTCTTTAGGAGTCTCAATTAAGTTCATGTCATTGACATATACTGCTATAATATCAAATCCAAATTTAGATTTTCTAATGAATACATATAGGCAGATAAAAATCATTTATATATCCATCTTTCGTCAAATATTCACTCAAACGATTATACCACATGCGTCTGGATGGTTTCAATCTGTATAAAGATCATTGTAACTTGATTGAACTTGGTTTATGATCCTTTGATTTATATGTTTCAGACATTTTCAATCATTCGAGAATTTTCATGTAAATATAGAGTCAAATGTTATTACGTCCATAAGACGCATGTCTAGTCTTCCAGAGATTGCGAAACTGATTAAGAATCAGAATGTGATGTTATCTATCATTGGAGATTTCATAGTTAATATTAGGTATCTACGGAAAACCTTGTGCGCGCTTTATATATATAATTATGTTAGGGTTGGTGCTCAGAGAGTGCCAATCCGGATCGTATTATGTCTGATTCATGAATATGATCAATGTATTTTCCCATAATATTATTTATTTAATGGTAGCATCTCTTGTCTTTTATATACATATTCGATCTAATTACGATTAGATATCTAATTATGATTAGATTGAAACTAAATATGATTTAGTGATATGTGTATATTAGACAAAGACCCTAGGATTTACAAAGTAATGTGCAGTTACAACGTAGTTTGTAATTGACATTGGGAAGCGTCACTATAAGTTGTATATCCTTAAACAAAGTTCATGGTCAAGATTTACTAACACAGGTCGGTAGTAAAATCCACTGAGACCAGTACATGTCGTATATCGTGACTTGGTCCGAAGGTTTATCCCAATGAACCATGAGTCTCGGGAGACTTGTATAGACATGTAGGTATTTATTTGATAAACACTGAACGACTCACTGAAGATTTCCTAATAGATGGTACACCAACGTCAATAGGAATCTTCTTGAGTTGAGCAAGCATAGTGGTCCTTCGACTTAAGATACCACAGTGGATATATGAGTTATCCTCCACACTTTGGTGGTAGTCACGTCACCGATCTATTTAGATTAGACATTCGCATGTTCGTTGGGTGTAGACTGATGCTTATGATATCCAGTGCGTGTCAAGATAGAATCCGTAAGTCCTATGTACATGGCATAGGTATCCTGCACGTGTTTGCGATCTAGTAAATCCATGGCCGTGGTATAACTTCGGAAGCAAGTTCCGAGTGTTATTAGAGATCGTAAATTTGAAAGTCGATTGTATTATACCATAAGAATTTGATGTTCTTATCTATATCCCAAGTATAATATGGATAACCTGTGATAGAGGGATTATACGTATGCAATGACCTCGACTTGCATAGTTTAGCGAAATTATATGTGGTCGTCATAATTCATGAGTGGGTGAATTATGGACACGAAATTGGATTTCGTGACGGATAAACATAAACTTAGAGAGTCTCACAATATGAAGTGTAGTCGTTGAGCACTTAGGCAAAAAATTATGAATAATACAGATTATTTATAATACTTCACTGGATTAAATGGGTTAATTCGAATCGTTTAAATGGTTAAACGAAAAACACATGCTTTAGGGAATTTTGGTCAATCGTAATTATTGTGTATTTGAATCTGATACATAATTTGATTAGATACACATTAATTATTTGTCAAATGAGATTTTGACACATGCCATTAATATATGTATTTGTTATTTAATGTAAATAAAATACATATATAATAATAATAATAATAATAATAATAATAATAATAAATTATTTAGATATTTAAATGTTAAATATTTAAATGATTAAATGATATCTATATTTCATAATTGTTATGTATATGGATAATTATTATTGATACATGTGGCATGTTTTAATTAAACTTCAGGTGTGCAAATTTGATTTGCTAACATAAAGTTTGTTTTAATTAATGAAATTAAATTGCAAAATTGACCAAAATACCCTTGCAAAGTCGGCAGTGCCTTGTTTAAATTAGAAAATTTGTTTTCTTTTTCATTCATGCTTACCCATGGCCGAAAACTCCATCTCCCAAATACTCTCAAATTTACTTGGTGAATCAATGAAGGAAAATCAAGAAAATCAAGAAAAAATGCTTAAGGAATTAGGAGAATTAAAGGTAATTCTATATATCCCTAAGCTTAGAAAGCATGTTTCTTATTTCTTGATGATCTAGTGAGATTCTATGGTTTCTTCTTTTCTTAAGAATTTGGGGCTTTTTGATCTGGAGGATGGATTTGAATGCTTGGTGCATGTGTGAAGTTATATTGAATAATATTAGTGTAGTATTGATTCAATTTGATCATTTGATGATATGTTACCATTCTAGAGGGTTATGAACACTCTTGTAATGCCTAGAATTATTCTTGGGTGCTTCATTGGTGGTGACTTGGATTGGTGTTGTGATTAATTTGATTAATGTTGAAAAAGTTGGATTAAAGCATGAAAAATTGATTATTTTGTTACAAAATCAGATCTGGAAAAACTGGGTTTATTGTGATGAAAATAATGTCATATGAATGTATTGGATGTGTTTTGGATGTTGGAACAATTGCCGAAAATTATTTTAGAGTTGAAATATGCGAAAACGGCGAAAAACGGCGTTACCGAGTGACTTTTGAGCCAACCGGGTGACGGCTGCCCAAACAGTGAATTGGTCACTGTTCAGGCTGCCCATGAACTGCCCTAGCGATGTTGGGGTTGAACTGGGCAGCCCCCATGAGCAATGGGTAGTCGGTTCGGTCAAAAACTCATTTTATGCCATTTTGAGGAAATATATTTTCGCAAAAGTTTTGCGATGTTTCTTAATTATTTATGTCGTTATTTGATATCGAATAAATATATTTAGGTGAAATATGAATGAATTATTCATATTGGATATTGAATAATTTATTCGGTAATTTAAAAAGTTTTAAAATTACGATTTCACTCGAACCGCGAGCTTACGCTGTGCCCGCGCCAAAACCCCAACAAAAATGATATCAGAGTAGGTCTGATCCTTCATCCATTACATTAGTCATGCTTGATATATGATAAATAATCCAATTTTGATGTTTACACATGCATGTAATTTAGATGTTTCTTGACTTTTCGGTTCTACGCTAATGGGAAACGTAATGGAAATTTAATGGTTAAGTTAAGTTATGTTTTCTACGGTAGAATTGAACTGTTTAGAAGTTGATCTAGATTATATTATGCATTTGATGTAGAGCAAAGCTTTCTTGTGGAATATCCCCGCTTAAATAAGGCAGTAAAGTGACATGTATTGGATGCATGTTTTTTGGTCCGTCTTGTCAATACGATTTATGGGTATCTTTCTATGGCTGCATCCGAGAAAGTGCCAAAGCAGTGAGGGTGTAGTTGATAGAATTTTATCCATGCCGGATGTATATTTGATACTAGACAAATTCAAGTGAAAGTGGAAATCCTGAACGTGCCAAAGCTGTTAGGACTACATCGGTAGCTTGAGTTTGTCATTGGCAAGTGAAGCCTTGATACGCCTCCTTGTAAACGTGCCAAAGCTGTCATAACGAGAAATGGTCAGGACCAAAATCTGGAGTCACATTGAGTGTGATTGACAATGAGTTGTCTACCTAATGAATATACGTAGGCGAGATCGTGCCAAAGCTGTGAGTTGGAATATATTCATGGGGTCCACCTTTCACTATGGAATTCGATTTAATTATTGAATTCTCGTTTTTCGTTGGGGATTACGTTATTACGTAAAGTAATGGGAGACACTGCTGGGTTAAGAATCCATAACTAAAACAGTATGTAATTTTATGGAAATTGCTACTTTTATTTTCCTTTATTTTATATTGTTAATAGAATTATACTTCTAATCTATTGTATGCATATTATTTGAAAATTTGTTCTGACTTCACTTATGGTTGCGTCTCTAGAATAGGTTCTAGAATGTAAGTAGACTTGGATATTGTTAGATTAGTCAAAACCATCGGGAACTGTTGTTTCGATTTTGTTGAAAATCAAGATGGTTAGTGACTTAGTTACTAAGTCACGATAAGTAATCTAAATAGATATATATTTTAGGATATAATTGTCTAGAGAGAATAGTTTCTTGTGCGGTAAGAATTGACGTGAATTAGTTCATGTCTTGAGATTCTTGACTGGCATTAATAAAACTCAGTTAGGTATTTGTTTATCTTATAATGACGTTTATTGGCTTCAGTGACTTTTAGAAGTCACGTGTTAGACACATTTTGCTAATCAATTATTTACAACTGTTGTGAATAATTGAAGGCAAATTATAAACTAAAGAAATGAGATGTGTATAGTTGTGTGTTGAGAATATCGATTCAGATCTCTCATCTAGTTATTTAAAATAATATTTAATGATTGTTTTGATATTTGATATCAGAACTTGCAACTTTTGGATAGTTACTTGTTCTTTATAAACAGTTGTTACATATTTTAATATGACTAGTAGTGTCATCGATGAAAAGATAAACATTAAGAAAAATTTCCGGTTAACTAAATAACTTAGAACAATGTTTTATGAGATTTTATCACATAAGCATTAGATGCTTATTCCGTATGGTAAAGGATGGTCTGATACAAGATCACACCATATATCCTTATCCATTTAATGAATATTGTATTCAAGATGTGATTAAATCTCATTTAACCAATTATCACCATTGGACCACATATTTATTAAATTAATACATTGGATGTATGTAGTTTAATGAATTAGAAACTACTTGGATAGTTTTGTTTACTTCGTAACTTAGTTAATGAGTTGTTATAACTTAGTTGCGTGTTTCTAAAAGAAACACATTGATCGTCTTGAAAAGCTCAAGAACTTTCAATATGTTTCTGATGAAACGCGGATAGAATATTTTGAATGGTTCAAAGATATTCTATTTGAAGTGTTGAAAAATATAATTTTAAAATTCATCGGGAGTCTTTGAATTGTTCAAGGAGGTTTGATATGATCAAACATATGAATTTATGACAATTAGTTCTAAAGTTATTTAATGAATGTGATTCTTACTCAATATGATTCTTCTACAATTCCATCGTGATAGAATTGGTCAGTAGGAGAAATCGAATCTTATATGATTTGATTCGTTTGTTATTGAGTGTTAACAATTAGTTTCGATACTCTTAGGGATATGTTCCAGTAACACAATTTCATCCTTTTAATTAAGGTTCCATTAGTTTCTATAGTTACGTATATGATATGTATAAGTAGAAAATTCGAATCTTGAAAAGTTTGAGATTTGAATCTTTCTTTTCTATAATGGTTATATAATTGAAAGTACTTGCGCCTCGGAGGTACAAGTAAAAGTTTATCATTTATTCTATTTAATAGAATATTGTATTCTATTTGATAGAATATATTTTCTACGATCCCGAGTAATAAAATTATTTTATTACTTGGTAAGTAACATCAGATGTTAATGATTACAGAAAAGACTTGACTTATTGAAGTCAAATATGAGAGTGATAAACTATAAATGGAACTACGTAATTAATAGGATGAAAAGACCTTTAGACTGCTTCCATATAAATCCAATAGGATGTCAGAATCATTTGTGAAGTATTTGATACTTAATGGTTATGATGTTTTCTTATCGAATAAAATTATCCTATAACTTATAGTGGGAGCGATATTTGATATCGATTTCGGAAGTTAGCATTGAACCATAGATCTAAAATTGTTCGTAGTTCACTACGATCAAGTTTTGAACTTGATTAAGCTTTCGTTATGAATCGTTAATAAAATATGCAAATTATTTGCGCAGCGAAAGCAAAGGGAGCTTGTTAAAGGTTTGACCTTTATAGTATGACAATGAGAAAAGTTATACTCAGTGATCTATTGTAGATTCTGAGAAAACTTGTCTCAAGTCGCACTAATTGAACAATTAAAAATTTGTTGGTTAATGTTGATATTAAACAATGTATTTTGGCTAAAGAATACGAAGTGGCGTTCCTGAATGTTTTCTTCGAATGAGAGATCCGTTATGGTTTCTTTGTTTGAAGAGTTCATTCTAGAATAGCCATAGAGTTTGTATTATGCTAAGATCATAGTTTGATATGATAGCTTATAGAGCCTATTGTAGACTCAAATAAGCTTTCCAGAAATTTGTGTTCTCTAATTTTGATACAGTCAGATTGTCTGATTTTATCAAAGCATATAGAATACATATGTAATAGTAAGGTCAGTGGGAGCATACAAATTTATTTCTAATGTTGTATATCCTAACGATATTATCATTATTAATGTAATAATGAAATGTTTGTGAGGAAAAAGGTTTACCTAAGTCTTCTTTTCTCTGTGATAGCAGTGGGAGTAGTCTCTGATATATTTGATATAAAGTTTTATATATGATATAAAACTAAGAGACATGTGAGAAACTCCCATTAGTCGTGCATTAGATATGATCTAATAAAGGACACATCAAAACTATCTGTATGACAGTTAGTATAACTGTTTGACAGTTTGTGTGTCTCTTTTATATAGTATTATCTTTCATAAAGGATGATTCCTTTGTCGAAAGAGAATTGATTAGAATGTCTAATCAATCTTATGCATTATAGGATGATGGCATAATGAATATTGTATTATGTACGATTAAATATATCAATTTATTGTAATTGTTACGAGTTATTTTGATATGCTACAGACTATAGATGTGTCTTGAAACATGTTTTTTATTATCCTTGAGATATTAAGAACAAGTTTCTTATTCATGGAGAATATAATCCGCAACCATTAGAGTCAGATTAGTTTTGAGTCTAATTATGACATTAGATGGTCTATGTCATATAAAGTCAGAAAAGATGCAGTGGGAGTGTCACGGTTGATTCTACTGTATTAGTGGAGTTCGTTGCAACTTATTAAGTATTGACTTGTGAAGTTGCATAGTGACCTTATAGATTAGAAGTTTTGATATAAGTATTGTGTTTGCGGTTGTTTGCATAATATTTTGGATTTGATCTCTAAATACATAGACGATTTAATAGCTATAGCACAATATTGATATCGCATCTAAGTTATATTGATTTAGAACTTGGGTTCTACAAAATATGAATGATGATGGTTAAGGGAGACGATTGGGTTTGTTGGACAAACTCAATATGTTATAGCGGACCTACTTCTGGTTGCCTACCTTTTAAGTGCTAGGTGAGATCTTGAAGCCATGAGTATGTGATACACATTGAGATGTGTATATGATACCGTGGATTGGCACTAGAGCAAGTGGGAGAAATTGTTAGGGTTGGTGCTCAGAGTGCCAATTCGGATCGTATTTATGTCGATTCATGAATACGGTCAATGCTTTTTCCATAATATTACTTATTTAATGGTAGCACCTCTTGTCTTTATATCCATATTCGATCTAATTACGATTAGATATCTAATTATGATTAGATTGAAACTAAATCTGATTTAGTGATACATGTATATTAGACAAAGACCCTATGATTTACAACGTAGTGCACAATTACAACGTAGTTTGTAATTGACATTGGGAAGCATCACTATAAGTTGTATATCCTTAAATAAAGTTCCTGGTCAAGATTTACTAACATGGGTCGGTTAGTAAAATCCGCTAAGACCAGTACATGTCGTATATCGTGACTTGGTCTGATGGTTTATATCAATGAACTATGAGTCTCGGGAGACTCGTATAGACATGTATGTATTTATTTGATAAACATTGAACGACTCACTGAAGATTTCCTAATATATGGTACACCAACGTCAATAGGAATCTTCTCGAGTTGAGCAAGCATAGTGGTCCTTCGAATTGAGATACCACAGTGGATATATGAGTTATCATTTACACTTTGATGACAGTCACGTCAACGATCTATTTAGATCAGCCATCTGCATGTTCGTTGGGTATGGATTGATGCTCATGATATCCAGTGCGTATCAAGATAGAATCTGTCAGTCCTGTATACAAGGCATATGTATCCTACACGTGTTTGCGATCTAGTAAATCCATGGCCGTGGTATAACTTCGGAAACAAGTTCCGAGTGTTATTTAGAGATCGTAAATTTGAAAGTCGACTATATTATACCATAATGATTTGACGTTCTTATTTATATCCCAGGTATGATATGGATAACCTGTGACGGAGGGATTATACGTATGCAATGACTTCGACTTGCATAGTTTAGCGAGATTATTTGTGGTCGTCATAATTCATGAGTGGGTGAATTATGGACACGAAATTGGATTTCGTAATGGATAAACATAAACTTAGAGAGTCTCACAATATGAAGTGTAGTCGTTGAGCTCTTGGGCAACGCGTTATGAATAATACAGATTATTCATAATACTTCACCGGATTAAATGAGTTAATTCGAATCGTTTAAACGGTTAAACGAAAACACATGCTTTAGGGAATTTTGGTCAATCGTAATTATTGTGTATTGTATCTGATACATATTTTATTAGATACACATTAATTATTTTTCAAATGAGATTTTGACACATGCCATTAATATATGTATTTGTTATTTAATGTAAATAAAATACATATATAATAATAATAATAATAATATAATAATAATAATAATAAAAAATTATTTAGATATTTAAATGTTAAATATTTAAATGATTAAATGATATCTATATTTCATAATTGTTATGTTATATGGATAATTATTATTGATACATGTGGCATGTTTTAATTAAACTTAAGGTGTGCAAATTTGATTTGCTAACAAAAAGTTTGTTTTAATTTAATGAAATTAAATTGCAAAATTGACCAAAATACCCTTGCAAAGTCGGTAATAACTTGTTTAAATTAGAAAATTTTGTTTTCTTTTTCATTCAAGCTTATCCATGGCCGAAAACGCCATCTCCCAAATACTCTCAAATTTACTTGATGATTCAAGGAAAGAAAATGAAGAAAATCTAGAGAAAAAAAAAGGCTTAAGGAATTAGGAGAATTAAAGGTAATTCTATATATCCCTAAGCTTAGAAAGCATGTTTCTTATTTCTTGATGATCTAGTGAGATTCTAGGGTTTCTTATTTTCTTAAGAATTTAGGGCTTTTTGATTTGAAGGATGGATTTGAAGGCTTGGTACATGTGTGAAGTTGTATTGAATAATATTAGTGTAATATTAATTCAATTTGATCATTTGATGATATGTTGCCATTCTAGAGTGTTATGACCACTCTTGTAATGCCTAGAATTATTCTTGGGTGCTTCATTGGTGGTGACTTGGATTGGTGTTGTGATTAATTTGATTAATGTTGAAAAAATTAGATTAAAGCATGGAAAATTGATTATTTTTGTTACAAAATCATATCTAGAAAAAATAGGTTTATTGTGACAAAAGTAATGTCATATGAATGTGTTGGATGTGTTATGGGTATTGGAACAATTGCCAGAAATTGTTTCGGAGTTGAAATATGCGAAAACGGCGAAAAACGACACTATCAGGTGACTTTTGAGCCAACCGGGTGACGGCTGCCCAAACAGTGAATTGGTCACTGTCCGGGCAGGCCATGGACTGCCTTAGCGCTGTTGGGGCTGACCTGGCCAGCCCCCATGTGCAATGGGTAGTCGGTTCGGTCAAAAACTCGTTTTATGAAATTTTGCGAAAAAAATATTTTCGCAAAAGTTTCGCGATATTTCTTAATTATTTATGTCGTTATTTGATATTGAATAAATATGTTTAGGTGAAATATGAATGAATTATTCATATTTGATATTGAATAATTTATTCGGTAATTTAAAAAATTTTAAAATTACGATTTTACCCGAACCACAAGCTTCCGCTGCACCCGCGCCAAAACCCCAACAATTATCCCCTTATATCTATTACATTTCTTTATGAATACTTATTTATATCCAACAGGTTTGATATCTTCAGGTGTCTAGATTACGGGTCTAAATACTTCACGTTTGGCTAAGATGTCAATTGTGCTTGAATTGCTTCTATCCATTTAGGTCAATCGTGTCTTTATCTATATTCATCGATAGTTTGAGGTTCAAATTTATTAGTAATTTCAGTAGCTACTATAAACGTAAATATATATTTTTGATGACTTACTCATTACGATCCCATGTCTCTTTTGTATAACTATAATTTGTAGACTTTTCCTCTTTAAATGACATTGTCTCTTCAGGGACATATTTCTCTTAATGGATTATTTCTTCTAGAACTATTGATTCTGAGAATGTGAGTGTATTTATAGCTCGAGCATTATTATAACAAGATCATGATCTCTTATTTTTCTGTTCCGGGGAACAATATCTTTTGAACCAAATGGTCTCCCACGCTTTTGACATGTAACATATAATCCATTAGATGCTTTTACACTAGATTGTTCAACAAGAACAATCATCATGGTTAGTTCATTAACAACTAGTATATGTGACTTGATTACTTTTGATGTCTATATAAATACATCACGTAATTGACTTGCAATTTGCTGCAAATGGACTATTATTCGCACTTCATTTTCACATTATCTGGTGTGAGAATCAAAATGAGACATAATAAATAAATTCTTAGAAAGTGTGTGACTTACTTCTGGAAGCTTTCTTTCTTTTAAAGAGAAGAAAATTATCTCATTTAAATAGCAATATGTAAAAAGATAATTTGTCAGAAGTTCCAATTGCTAACAAGATTATGGTGCTTTTCAGGGCCTTCAATTAGGCCAGCATGACCATATATAGTATATAGTTTTGCTCCAAGCAATATTAATATTTAGAAGTGAAACATAAATAAAGTACGCAGTATAAAGTACTAATTGACATAAAATTTTCTCTCTTTAGTATCAAAGAGATCTGACACATTAAGGTGAATAAGATCTATTGGATCTTTAGCCACTCTAATATTCATATCTGCTGCTTATATCCATTTTTATCACTTTATCATCATGGGGATTCGTGTTGGGGTAAGCGCAACGAAAGGGCGCAGTGATGAGCGAAAAAAGGTTTTTAAACATTTTAAAAATTTTCCGAGCAAATTAATTAATATCAAATATTTATAATTCACTCAGATAAGTTAAAATATATTATTTATTAATATTTAATAACATAATATATTTCATTACACGATGAATTATTTTACGAAAATATTTTTCACGCGTAACAGGCAAACGGTCAAACCGATTGACCAACAACCGAGCCGGGGCAACCCAGTCACTTGGGCAGTGTTCAGTCAGCCCTTGGGCTGCCCGAAAAGTGCCCAGTTAGTTGGGTTCACTACCTCGACACAACGAGCCCGTTTCGACGCGAATTTCGCCGTTTTCTCCCGTTTTCCCCCCGGAACAATTTCCGGAATTTATCCACCACCCAACACACATTCAAAATCATCCAAGCAACATAATTTGCCACAAAAAATATTCTGATAAAATCAGATCTGATCCAATTTTATTTTTTGTCCAATTTTCATGCCAAAATTCAATTTATTCACAAAACTAATCCAATTAATTTACACCAAAATTTAATCACCACAATACAAAGTAGCAAGAACAATTCTATGCAACTTTAGAGTGGTAAAATCACTCTAGAATGACAATTTTAATTTTAGAGATTAATTCACTAATTAATCAATTTACACATGCTTTAAAGAAAAACTATTAAGGTTAATAAACAACATCCAACACCAAATTTTTGTTTCAAATATATATATATATATATATATATATATATATATATATATATCTAATATATATATTCATGCTCCAAAAACAAAACAAGAAAAAAATAGAAATTGGAAATCACATATTACCTTAATCTTTAATTTCCAACTCCTTCAATTGTATTCCTTTGGTGTTGATCAAAGTTTAAGAACCCTAACCCCTTTTTTTTCTTTTGTTATCAACATATGAGAATGGTTCAAACTTGTAAAATGAACACAAGTTTCATTTTATAGTAAATGAACCCTAATGGTCGAATTTCTTGCTAATTTTTTTTAACAAAATTTAACAATTTTTGTGGCCATAAAATTGACATCATTTTGATCTAATCCAAAATGATTTTATTTTGATTTTTTTTAATTAAAAATCCATGTGTCAAATACACATGGTTTGGCAAACCAAAATTTGTCAAATTAAAGAATATTCATGTAATATTCTTTAATTAAAATAAATTAATTAATTAATGTAATTATTAACAAAAAAGATAAAATAAATACATGGAAAAATATTCCAAGAATATTCTTCCAATTTTATTAATAATAATAATTAATTAACAATTAATTAATTAATAATAATAATAAACAAGTGTCAAAATCCAATAGGTCAATAATGTGTATCTAATCTAAATTATGAATCATATACAAATACACATTATTTAATACGCATGTGTATATTATGAATAATCCGAATTATCCATAATTAATTGCCCAAGTGCTCAACGAGTACACTTTATATTGTGGGACTCTCTAGGTTCAAGTTTATCTGTCACGGAAACCATTTCCATGTCCGTAATTTATCCACTCACAAATTACGACGACCACAAATAATCTAGTTGAACCATCCAAGTCGAAGTCACCGCATATATATAATCCATCTGTCATAGGTTATCTGAATTGTTCCGGAGATATAGATTAAACGTCAAATCTTCGCTATGAACAATTCATGTGTCGCGACATAATTATGATTCTTAACAAATATTCGGAACTCATTTCTGAATCATACATCGGCCAAAGATTTCAAAGAATCACAAATTGGACACCTAAATCCTGTACACGGGACTGAAAGATCCTCTCTGGATACATCACAGGATATCGTGAATATCAGTCCATACCCAACGAACTGGCGGAGGTCTGATCTAAAAAGATCGCTGACGTGACTGTCATCAAAGTATGGAGGATATCTCACATATCCACAGTGGTATCACAAGTCAAATGAGCTAATATGCTATTCGACTCGTAAAGATTCCTATTGACGTTGGTGTACCAACTATCAGGAATCTTCGAATGAGTCAGTCAGTATTTATCCAATAAATACCTACGTGTCTATATGAGTCTCCCAAGACTCATGGTTTACTGAGATAAACCATTAGAACAATTTTAATATACGACACGTACCGGTCTCACAGGTTTACTAACCGACCAGGTATGTAAACCTTGACTAGGAACAATCTAAGAATGAGTCATATTGTGACATTTCTCAGTAACAATTGTGGCGTTTTTGCAATTAAGTCACAACTATTCATTCTAAGGTCTTTTACGTTTTTACCATATATAAGATTATATTGATGAAAATTACTTAATTTTATTCATAATAATATAAAATGTACATCGTATTTACAATAAATACAACAAAATTTGGCGCGCCGAACACCAACTCCAACATTTTCTCCCACTTGCTCTAGTGCCAAATTTGATGGTATCTAATACCCATCGCCTCTACATGTCTATCATATAGTCTCGGAGGCAAGGCCTTCGTAAGTGGGTCTGCTATGTTGTCGTCTCTAGATATCTTACATATGGCAACATCTCCTTGAGCGATGATCTCACGAATAATGTGGTACTTTCATTCCACATGTTTCGATTTCTGATGCGTTATAGGTTCTTTTGTTTGTGCAGCACCACTATTATCACAGAACATTGGGATCGAATCCTCGATGCTTGGGACAACTCCCAATTCAGTGATAAATTTTCTAATACATATTGCTTCCTTTGCAACATCTGATGCCGCAATAAATTTTGCCTCAGTGGTGGAATCAGTTGTTGACCTTTATTTGGAACATTTCCAACTGACTGCAGAATTATTAAGAGTAAATACAAAACCTGAGGTAGACTTTCTATGATCAGGATCTAACTGAAAGTCAGAATCTATATATCATCTTATCTATAAATCACCTTCTCCATAAATAAGAAACTTATCCTTAATACATTTTAGATACTTTAGGATATGTTAAACGACCATCCAATGGTCGTTACCTGGATTTGACTGATATCTGCTAGTAACGTTTACTGCATGACCAATATCAGGTCTTGTACATAACATGGCATACATGATGCTTCCTAAGCATGATGCATAAGGTTGGCTAGACATTCTAGCCTTTTCATCTTCCTTCTGAGGACACACCTTCTTCGAAAGATGAATGCCATGTCGAAAAGGTATATTAGCAACTTTACAATTGCTAAAGTTGTACCTTTCTAGGATCTTATCTATGTATGAAGATTGGGATAACTTAATCAACTTATTTATATATCTCTATAGAGTTTTATACCAAGTATATAGGAAGCTTCACCCAAGTCTTTCATGAAGAAGTTTTTACAGAGGTATGCTTTAACACCCTGCATCATTCCAAGATTATTTCCAATGATCAAGATGTCGTCAATATAAAGCACTAAAAACACAATCATACTCCCACTAACCTTCTTATAAACACAAGGTTCTTCTTCATTTTTAAGAAAACCAGAAAATCTGATTACCTCATCAAAACGAAGATTCCAACTCCGCGAAGCTTGTTTAACTCCATAAATGGACTTCTTAAGCTTACATATCATGCCAGAATTTTGGATGGAGACAAAATCCTCCGGCTGTTCCATATAGATTTCTTCATCAAGAAATCTATTAAGAAAAGCCGTTTTGACATTCATTTTCCAAATATCATAATCATGGTAAGCATCGATAGCCAACAAAATCCTAATAGACTTGAGCATCGCTACTGGTGAAAAGGTTTCATCATAGTCCATACCTGGCCTTTGAGTGTAACCTTTAGCAACCGGTCGGGATTTGAAGGTTTCAACCTTCCCATCAGGCCCGCGCTTCCTTTTGTAAACCCATTTACAACCTACGGGAACAATTCCCTTAAGAAGCGGAACCAAGTCCCATACTTGATTCTGATGCATAGAGTCTATTTCGGAATTCATGGCTTCCTGCCATTTAGCGGAATCAATGTCTAACATTGCTTCTCTATAGGTATACGAATTAGTCTCCTCCACGAGAAGCACATCGAGACTCTTGTCTTGTATCAAATACAAACGCTCAGGAGGTCTCGATATCCTAGTAGACCTACGGAGAGTGAAACTAGAAGGTTCTGCTTCTGTCTGAACCTGTGAGCCCTATATCAGTCTGTCATCTATAGGTTGGACTTCATCAAGTTCAACCCTTCTATGATTATCACCTTCTGCCAAGAATTCTTTTTCAAGAAATCTGGCAAAATGAGCTACGAACACATTTCGATGCTCGGGTTCATAGAATTGATATCCTTTGGAATTCGAAGGATATCCAACAAACCTAACTTTTTGCCCTCTAGGCAAAAGTTTATCCTGCTGCGTCACCTTAACGTATGTAGGACAGCCCCAAACCCTAATATAATTAAGGTTCGGTTTCCTACCAACTCATATCTCATATGGAGTAGTGGGAACAGCTTTAGAAGGAACCCTATTCAGCAGATGTGCATCAGTTAGAAGAGCATACCCCCCCCCACAAAAAGTAAGGTAGATCTGTAAAATTTAACATAGATCGGATCATATCCAATAAAGTCTGATTTCTCCTTTCAGACACTTCATTGTGCTGTGGAGTATCCGGAGGAGTATATTGAGTGAGAATCCCATTCTCTTTAAGATACTCGGTGAATTTACTACTCATATATTCACCGCCTTGATCTAATCGAAGGCATTTGATGAATTTATCAGTTTGTTTTTCTAATTCATTTCGAAATTCTTTGAACTTTTCAAAGGTTTTCGATTTATGTTTCATCAAATAAATATAACCATACCGTGAAAAATCATCGGTAAATATTACGAAATAAGAAAAACCACTATGAGTAGTGTGACTTATAGGACCACATACATCACTATGTACGAGCTCCAATATGACCTAACCTCATATGCCATAATTCAGTATCAGTTATTTCAGATCTTTTACGTTTATTATCCCCAATTTCATAAACATCTCTAATGGCATGCAAAATATAATGACCTTGCGAATTTGAACATTTGTGTAACAAAACATCATTCTTATCATATATATACATAGAACGATTCTTAATATGTCCATGATATCCTTTTGTATCTAATATAAACAATGAGATAATATAGCTACACAAGTAGGCACAAAAACACAATCTGTCAAAATGATGCTGCCTCTGGATAAATGAATCTCGTATTCGCCAACAGCTGCTGCAGATAAAGAATCTCCATTCCCAAAATGCAGCTGCATCTCGCCTGGATTAAGCATCATACTGACCCTCATCCCCTGCAACGAATTGCATATGTGAGTCGGACTATCAGAATCTAAAACCCATCCAGAACCAATGGCTTCACAAGCCAAAGAGATATCAATGATAGGGAAAATAAACATACCTGATGCGGTGGATCTCTCCCGTCTGACGGAAGCAATGTAGTCTGGAAAATTACATCTCCAATGTCCAATCTTGCCACAGTGGTGGCATTTGTCCTCAGTTTTTTTATTCTTCTTCGACTTGCCTGGCTTTTCAACCTTTCCTTTGGGAGGAACATTGGAACCAGTCTTCTTTGCCTTTTTCTTCTTCTCCTTACCTGATCTCATAGATTGAGAAGAAGAAGAACTAGGCAAAGAGGACTTTGAGATGAGTGTCGGCACACCCTTCTTGATGTCCTCCTCAGCAGTCTGAAGTATCCTATGCAACTGACTGTAGGAACAATGAATACCATGCATGTTGAAGTTCATAATGAATTGGGAATATGCCGATGGGAGTGAGCCAAGAATCATATTCATGCCCAGAGTCTCATTCAGTTGAAAGTCAAACTTTCGGAGCTGCTCCATGAGATCCATCATGTGTAGGACATGTGGACTCACGGGCTTTCCATCATCCAAACGAGCGTGGAACAATTCCACCAAGATTATATACATCAGAGTCTGCTCCTGGTTTAGAAAAAGCTCCCGAAGCTGAGTTATAATACTATAAAAGTCAGACATATCAGCATATTGCCTCTTTAGATTAGGAGACATAGAACAGAGAATGAGTGACTTGACTCTCAAATCATCATCCTTCTATTTCTCCAATACCTCCCTCTCTTCAGGTAAAGACTCCGGTGCAATATCCAGTGGTACTGGATTATCCTACACATAACCCAATTTCTCCGATCTCAAGACTATCTTAAGATCTAATTCCCATTCACTAAAGTTCTCAGGACCAATCAATTTGTTCGCGTCCAGGACACGAGCAAACAGATTGGTGGAAGTATTAGTTGCCATCACAAACTAAGAGTCAGACATATCAGCATATTGTCTTTTTAATATAAGGATGCATTCCCACTATTTTACGTAAATTGATAATCCCCAAACAAAATACGAGAATTCAATAATTAAATTAAATTCTATAGCAGGAAGAAGACCTCACAAATATATTTGAACACACAACTTTGGCACATTGTGCCCAAATATATTTGAAATTAGGTAACAATTACCAATCACATCCAATGTAACTCTTTAAAATAGGTCCTGAACCATTTCTGATCCTCTCTACTTTGGCATCTATTGGATGGGGCGTATTCAAGGCAATACTCGTCAATGTACATATCCAAGGTACTAATGCATCACCTCATTGCTTTGGCATCTATTGGTATGCACGTTCGCTCGAATTTGTTTCTTATCAAATAAGTTTTACCGGTTGTAGGCACTGCATTTTTGCATATAAGTCCCGATGATGAGTCTTGTACGGAGGCACTACTCTTTAGGTCGCGGAAGTCGCGGGAAACGAATGTCGGAAGGGGAAGTTCAGAGTAAGTATGTCATCGGATTCAATTCACATGTTCACTGCTTTCGTTCGTGCTGCGTTCGTGAACACGTTCGAACGTCAAGCAGATTACGGGCGTTCGTGTAACGTTCTAATCGGCGTTCGAACGGTGTTGGTACTTTTGGTTTTGTTGCTAGCCTCACGCCCAAGCCCAATTAGCCCACCAAAACCCACCCAAAAATAATTAAAACATTTAAAACACGTCACAAATTAAAATAATATCCTTCCTAAATTAAATAAAACAAATCCAATCTAAATAATTCACATACCTAAATAAAATAAATCAAATATATGATCTTCCTAATCAAGCCAAATTTTGTCCCTAATTTAATTAGATGTTTTCCTTGTGAGATGCTAATTAGAAATATTCCCCCATAATTGCATGATTCCCTTTCCTATTCACACAAGAGAAACCCTAGCCTTTGCCTATAAAAGAAACATAAATTCAACCATTTCCCTCTCCTAACACTCACGCCCAAGGAAAAAGCAAGAATAAAAGAAATAATTCTCTCTTCTCCTCCTCTCATCACCGAAAAATAGCCCCCTGAAACTGTACTGCAGTGACCGAAAATCACCCCTAAAACTGCACTGCATCCACCGAAAATATACCCTCAAACAGCAGCCCAAACACCGAAAACAGTGACCAAAAGAAACTGCACCTCAAGACACCCTAAAACCGCAAAACAACAGCCCCAATACCCCTTAAAAATGCCAAAATAGTCCCTTAATACAGTGAAAACAGTGACCAGAAAAACAGCAGCAAAACTGAGTAAAAACAGCAGCCCAAACAGCGAAACAGCGAAAGGAAACGTTGAACCAGTGAACCGGGGGAATTGAGGAGCATCAACCCTTCCAACAACCGCATACCGCACTTCCGATATACGACTAAAGAGGTTAGACCTGAGGGCACCTTCTTTATTTATTATCCTTTATTTTCATTTATTTTAGTACTTTATTTCATAGGAGTATTATGGATTGGTGCATGATGTGATTTCCGGATGAACGGAATATGTGTTCTCTCTTGTGGTATATCGAATGGAAACCCGGACGTAAATTCCGTAGCCGAATCCGAATGGACGGTATTGTGGTTTGCACTCGGGATACAATGCCACGTACCACTTGGGAGATTCACATGTTTCGTTTCATCCAACCTTGCGTTTTAAGCAGGATTTAGTCGTTAGTATGTTATTTATTTTTAAGCATGATTTAGTCGTTAGTATGTTATTATTTTCTGCATGTTACTTATTTATGCATGGTAATGTAATGCGCATGGGCTAACTAGGATGGATTAAAGGTCCTCTATTTGAGGGAAATGCCTGAAGGCTACCTTTACCACGATGTTTTGCCGCGCCGGACGAAGTATGTTTGATTGAATGTGAGATATGTTTAATCGGATATACGAAGTTCCACATTATTGTTGTCTTTATTTTATATGCATTGTAATATAATGCGCATGGGCTAACTAGGGTGGATTAAAGGTCCTCTATTCGAGGGAAATGCCTAAAGGCTACCTTTACCACGATGTTTTGCCGCGCCTTTTATTATGTCATTTACCCTTTTGCATATCATTACTTTATTTACGCATGCATTGCATTCTTGTGCGCATGGGCTAACTAGGGTGGATTAAAGGTCCTCTATTAGAGGGAAATGCCTAAAAGGCTACCTTTTCCAAGATGTTTTGCCGCACCGGATGAGGTGCACCCGATTGAATGTGAAATGTGTTCCATCGGGCACACGAGGTTCTACATTGTGTATTTGTTTATCCATATATGTGTTTGTGTCATTTCAGATGCCATTTTAGCAATCTCGTTCGAACGCGTTTCCAAACGCTACACGAACGTATGCATTCTGTCTCATCTGGTTTGAACGCGTTTACGAACGCTACACGAACGCGTCTCAGAATGCTACTCGAACGTGCATGTATTTTATTGTATCATGCATCAGGTCTCATCCCGTTCGAACGCGTTATCAAACGCTATACGAACGCGGTCATTATGTTTATCGTTCGAACGCGTTATCAAACGCTACTCGAACGCTTTCATTCTGTTTATCGTTCGAACGCGTTATCAAACGCTACTCGAACGCTTGCATTATGTTTACCGTTCGAACGTGTTTACGAACGCTACACGAACGAGCGCACATTGGACAGATTCCTTTATCATGTTTCATGCATGTTTGTTCCCTTAGTCATTCTCTTACCCATCATATGCTTAGTTAGCTCTCTTTAATATTTATGCATTTACCGTTATTGTTTGTTTATATTTTCCGTATTTATTCGATATGCTCATGAGATCGTGTGCTCGCTTTTATCATCAATGCCTTTATAGTTGTTATTAGTTACATTATTGCACTCTACTGCTTAATACGTTCATGAATTATGTACATTGCCTTCGTTTCTTTCATTTACGATTATGGGTGTGCAAACTTGCATGTTGCTTAAATTATCTGGTACGTGTTGCATGAGATTTGGTTGTACTATTGCATAAATCATTTCATTACAAGTGGCATAAGTAAGGGACCATCCCGAACCCAACGGTTTGAGGTCTTCCCTTGCGAGGGGTGAGTGCGGCCATAAATCATTTTCCCGGTTCACACCGGGTGGTGACTCTATTTTTAGTTCTCCGATTTAGTTCCCCCGTGGGCTATTCCGTACTCCCAACCGGGCCGCGAGCCCGGAACAGCGTCGCCGATTTCTGTGTCCTACACCGGTATAAACAAATTTTCGTTAACCATATCCGCACTTCTTTAGCAAACACAACCACGATATCAAGAAAAATATTTTTATCCATATTGACGAGATGGACCCATTAATGTACAATACACTCACAAAAGACAAAGCCTTATTATGAGGATCTTACAAATACAGTCAAACAACCAAATTAATTAATCCAATCAATTAATTCTCAAGCATGTGAAAAATAAATTGAATTAAATATCAAATCTTTAAGGCATGAAAAATTATTTTGGATGTGGGATTAGACGCTCTGATACCATTTTGTTGGGGTAAGCGCAGCGGAAGGGCGCAGCGATGGGCGAAAAAGATTTTTAAATATTTTAAAAATTTCCCGAGTGAATTAATTAATATCAAATATTTATAATTCACTTAGATAAGTTTAAATATAATATTTATTAACATTTAATAACATAATATATTTCGTTACACGACGAATTATTTTACGAAAATATTTTTCGCGCGTAACGGGCAAACGGTCAAACCGGTTGACCAACAGCCGAGCCGGGGCAACCTGGTCACTTGGGTAGTGTTCGCTCAGCCCTTGGGCTGCCCGAACAGTGCCTAGTTAGCTGGGTTCACTGCCTCGACTCAACGAGCCCGTTTCGACACGAATTTCATCGTTTTCTTGCGTTTTCGCCCCGGAACAATTTCCGGAATTTATCCACCACCCAATACACATCCAAAATCATCCAAACAACGTACTTTTCCACAAAAAAAATATTATGTTTTAAACAATAAAATCATATCTAATCCAGTTTTATTTTTTGTCCAATTTTCATGCCAAAATTCAATTTATTCACAAAACTAATAAAATTAATTTACACCAAAATTTAATCTCCACAATACAAAGTCCCAAGAATAATTCTATGAAACTTTAGAGTGGTAAAATCACTCTAGAATGACAATTTTAATTTTAGAGATTAATTCACTAATTAATCAATTTACCAATGCTTTAAAGAAAAACTATTAAGGTTAATAAACATCCAACACTAAATTTTGTTTCAAATATATATATATAAATACATATCTAATATATATATTCATGCTCCAAAAATAAAACAAGAAAAAAATAGAAATTGGAAATTGGAAATTACCTTAATCTTTAATTTCCAACTCCTTCAATTTTCTTCCTTTGGTGTTGATCAAAGTTTAAGGACCCTAACCCCTTTTTTTCTTTTTTTTCTCAACACATGAGAATGGCTCAAACTTGTAAAATGAAAACAAGTTTCATTTGAAAGTAAATGAACCCTAATGGCCGAATTTCTTGCCAATTTTTTAACAAAATTTAACAATTTTGTGGCCATAAAATTGACACCATTTTGATCTAATCCAAAATTGATTTTATTTTGATTTTTGTTAATTAAAAATCCATGTCTCAAATGCACATGGTTTGGCAAATCAAAATTTGCCAAATTAAAGAATATTCTTGTAATATTCTTTAATTAAAATAATTAATTACAAATTATTAATTAATTTAATTATTAACAAAAAAGATAAAATAAATACATGGAAAAATATTCCAAGAATATTCTTCCAATTTTATTAATAATAATAATTAATTAACAATTAATTAATTAATAATAATAAACAAGTGTCAAAATCCAATAGGTCAATAATGTGTATCTAATCTAAATTATGAATCATATACAAATACACATTATTTAATACGCATGTGTATATTATGAATAATCTGAATTATCCATAATTAATTGCCCAAGTGCTCAACGAGTACACTTTATATTGTGGGACTCTCCAGGTTCAAGTTTATCTGTCACGGAAACCATTTCCATGTCCGTAATTTTTCCACTCACAAATTACGACGACCACAGATAATCTAGTTGAACCATCCAAGTCGAAGTCATCGCATATATATAATCCCTCTGTCATAGGTTATCTGAATTATTTCGGAGATATAGATTAAACGTCAAATCTCCGCTATAAACAATTCATGTGTCGCGACATAATTATGATTCTTAACAAATATTCAGAACTCATTTCCGAACTATACCTCGGCCAAGGATTTCAAAGAATCGCAAATTGGACACCTAAATCTCGTACACGAGACTGATAGATCCTCTCTGGATACATCACAAGATATCGTGAGTATCAGTCCATACCCAACGAACATGCGGAGGTCTGATCTAAAAAGATCATTGTCGTGACTGCCATCAAATTATGAAGGATATCTCACATATCCACAGTGGTATCACAAGTCAAATGAGCTAATATGTTATTCGACTCGTAAAGATTCCTATTGACGTTGGTGTACCATCTATCAGGAATCTTTTATGAGTCATTCAGTATTTATCCAATAAATACCTACGTGTCTATATAAGTCTCCCAAGACTCATGGTTTACTGAGATAAACCATTAGAACAATTCTAATATATGACATGTACCGGTCTCACGGGTTTACTAACCGACCAGGTATGTAAACCTTGACTATGAACAATTTAAGAATGAATCATATTGTGATATTTCTCAGTAATAATTGCGGCACTTTTACAATTATGTCACAACTATTCATTCTAAGGTCTTTTACGCCTTTACCATATATAAGATTATATTGATGAAAATTACTTAATTTTATTCATAATAAAATAAAATGTACATCGTATTTATGTTGGGTCTCTAAGATCAATCCCAAGATCTAATAAGCATAAAAGAAGTGTGAATACTCAAAGGAATATAGCGGAAATATACTCACATTGAACGATTGGATGTTGATGGAGAGTTCAAAACTTTTGTCTCCTTTGAAGTTGCTCCAAGCTCCTCTTGAGTGTATGTTGAGCTCCAAGCTTTAGTGATTGAGATTCCAAACTCTATGGGAAAAGTTTCACTATCACCTTTGTATGATTCTTTAAGTGCTAGCTCTAGGAAAATTTTGCAACAAAATTTCCCCTTTTGTTCTTGGTGGTTCACGGCAATGAGAGAATAGGGAGAGGAGAGAGCCTTTCAATTTTTGTGTTTTGTTTTTCTAAAAAACCTTTTACAAAAAGTCTCTCAAATTTGGTATATGCTTTTCCAAAAAGCTCAAGCAAATTTTGGAGGGAAAATTGCATTTATTGTTCCCAACCACTCCCATCACTCAACTTTGACACTTGATGGACAAGTGATGTATGTTGTGATGTGACTTGTGGGCCCCACTTTAATTCCAAATCCGAGTGGGCCCGCAAACACATTCCGGGCTCGGGTTCGTTAATTCCGAATTAACGAATTTTCCGTTGCGACGTAATTAAATCAAATTTAATTAAATAATTATGCCTAGCAAAATTACTATTAAAGTCGCTCGTGAATTAATTCTAAATTAATTCGTTCGCCCGAATTAAAATCCAATTTTAATTCCGTTATGAAATCTAATTTTATTTAATATATCAAATATATTATTTTAATCGATTAATTCCAAATTAATCATTCTCTCTCTTTTAATTGAATTTTATCTCAGATAAATTCTCGCCGTAATTAATCCTAGATTAATTTCATGTTCGAGTCATACGTCATCGGTGAATATTCGGGAAGCGACCCATGAGATCCTTGGATATGTTGGCAGTAAATCCGGTCGTCAGACTATCCGAACATGTGCGTACTCGGTACCACGTTCTTACCGATTTACAAGACACAGTTGGCTTCTAGCAAAGCGTCGTGCCTACCCAATTCTCCAGAAATATTCTTTAAGGAATATATAATCTTTATCAGGCGTAGTATACGTAGTATTGCGTATTGTGATCCAGTATCTGATGTCACAAGCAAGGCCTGGGGCTGGAATAGTGTCTGCCATGTACAAAGCATATATCGGATCACAAGCAACTAGTCTCTATAATCGGATAATCAGGACCTTATCATATTATCCCAATAGTTGCAACATAATAGAGAACCAGTTTTGTATCCCTGCGTGATCATCATCTTCATATAACTGAAGTGATACTTCCGTCTTGACATCACACCCAATACACTACGATTCTCAATAAATCCAGAAGATGCGTACACAGAACCTATTAAAGTCCCAGACGACCAAAACCAAAGCGTATTGATTGTCGCAAGTACTAGCGATGCAAGTCTCAGGTTAAGACCAAATACACCTACCCTGATGCGAATTCCCATAGACACATAATCATACTACCAATGGGAATACGATGGGTCTATCTAGAGCGAAGTTGTTCCCGTACCATCGGTAAACACAACCTCCTATCACACTTGCATAAGTATCCAATACTTAAATATATGAGAACTATGTTGTTACGCTTCCGTAACATGCACAAGTGCAATACTAGTCTATTCTGCATTATCGATGTCCTGTCTCGATAATACTACGACTAGGGATATTTAATGATTAAACATTTGTGGATTGATATTGTCTCATATCTTATTAATCCGGAACTAATCATAAGGACTTTTATCATTTATATATTCAAGTAATCAAATTACAAAATGATAAAATAGCAATTTTCATTGTCACATAGTTAATTTGTACAAAATCCACAATGTCTTTTACAAATAGTGACGCTATGGGTCATAATTGTCCAACAATTTACAATAAATACAATAAAATTTGGCGCGCCGAGGACCAACTCCAACAAATCATGCCATTCTTTTACATTTACATATCCATTATGATATATTTTATATTCATTTCAAGGAATGATAAATTACTTATAGTAGTCAGAGCTTCAAGCTCTCTTGTAAAATATGCCAAAGAAAAATATTCATCATTTAGGGATATTTATTTTCCTTAATGGTACATTCCAAGCACATAACTTGGATTCACATTTGAATATCCAAACCCATGAAATAAAATAGTATAATAAGACATCCAGAACAAAATCATATTCATGTATAAAACTCTAGGTTCATATATATGATATTGTAAGTTTATAACTTTAGGGTCTAAATGTTTAAAGTTGTAACTTAGAACTTCAAGTTCTATTTTGTTCTCTAAAATTTCGATTTCTCTTTTAAAATTCATAACTCCAAACTTCAGGTTTAGATTTAAAAATTATCGTAGAACTTTCTGTTATAATTTATAGGATTAATTTTCTGAACTCTAGGTTCATATATGAAAATGATAGATGTAAAAATTTTGATTATAAAAGTTACAACTAAAAACTCCAGGTTCTAATTTACTTGTAATTGCAATAGTGTATATATATATTTTTTATTTTGATATGATAACCATTTCAATTGATAGCTTTGAGATTCAACAAATTTCTACTAGATATGACTGAATATAAACTATTTTCGATATATAGTTTAGTTCCACTTGCTAATAATATTATGACCCTTCTAGAGCCTTAAATTAATATTAAATTCAAGAAATATTTCTTATCTCGAAAAAATGTATAACAACACTATCAACTAGGCATACCTCATACCATTTTTTGGAGAGCGGATAAATTATTTTGTAAGTTTATGTGATTTTTATAAATCTTTATAAAGGTTGATCAATGATATTTACAAACAAAATACAAATTTTATGTACATCAAGTACATAATCATTGTATTTTTGTATCAGCTAAAGTAATATCGTCAGGATATTTGAAAGTATTAAATATTTTCAGGATATTTGAAAGATTTAACCTTTTGGCATAAACATATCATATCTGGTGATGATTCAAATCTTAATAAACTTAAAATAGGTGTAAGCATGCAATAAATAAAAATAAATGATTTTAAAGTAAAGAGATATGAAGTGAGCAGTACGAAACTATAAATTTTATTCACAAGTGTTAAGATTCCATATATCAGAACCTTATTACTTGACTGCATCTGAATTTCTCTATTATATCTATATTTAGTGGGAATTAACATTCACTACTATGAATATTAAGAAACTGATTTTCGTGTTCTATGATAACACCATGTTTTATTTATAAATTCTGGTTCAACACTGCAGGTTCTGATATTAGAAGTTAATTTAAATGTCAGGTCTGATTAGTTTTTTATTATTGTAAATTTCTGACAACAGTAATATATATAGTGTAGTTCAAAAGAATTAAGATAAAATAAATAGAAAATAAAAATCATATAAATTCGTATAATGTAAACAAACAAAATTACATACACGTATTTGTAATTTCATGCTCTCTTGAAAAATATTTCTTTAATTTAGAACTTCAGGTTCCGATCTTACCTTATTATTTAGAACATCAAGTCATAAAAGGAAGTTATATTTCAAAACTTTAATTTCTGATTGATAAGGTTAATATTTATAACTTCAAGTTCATAAATATGATATTCTAAATTCAAAGATTCAAGTTCTATGGTAAGATTAAAACTTCAGGTTCTAATCCAAAATTTTAATTGATGGGGTTAATCTTGAGAACTTCAGGTTCTAATTGACCTCTTATATCTTGTCATAATCATGAAAAAATAAAATAAAAATAAATTAGAAATAAAAACATAGTACTTATTTTCTGATATGGATGGTCTAACTTAATGGCAACCACAAAGCATACTAATAAGAAAAATTAATGTATTAAACTAATAACAATAAAAACATAATATGGTGAATTAGAACTATGAGTTCTAATTTGAATATTGAAATTCATAACTTCAGGTTCTAAATTAGAATTATGAGTTCTAGTTTTAATATTGAAATTCAGAACTTCAAATTCTAATTTTAAATTTGAAATTCAAAAGTTCTGAATAGAACTTCAAAAGTTCTAATTTAAAAAATTAAACAGTCCCATATATGATGATTTGACATCAAAGTCATTCAGGCATATGATTTGCTTCCGGCCAATGATTTGGCTTTACAATGCATTCCACTTTTTCTTATTTGTGTTAAAAGAAAAAATTGAATGAAAGTGGATTGTGCTGATAATATGTTATGAAAGAGAGAGAAATAGAAGAGAATAGAGTATGTTAAAGTTGCATGCTTTTTATCTTTATTTCCCAATTGAATTATAAATTACAAAAGATGTTCTCTATTTATTAGGAGAGATTAGGTTAAGATTGTTATCCCAAAATAATATGGGACAAACTAAACTTGTAAATATTAAAGTGAGAGACCACATTATTTATAATAATTTTATAATTATAAATATTAACGTCTCTTTATTGTATTTGGGGAATTATTATTTAGTTGTTTTGTTAGGTCACCCGTCACCTTCCCATTTAGTCCTCTCAGTGTAAAAATTAAAAAGGTAAGAATAGTTATTGTTGAAAAACAAACTTATCAATTTTTAAAGAGATTTTCTCCCAGCCGCGTGGACTATTGGATATCAAATTATAGACTTTTTTTTTTCACTTTTAAAACTAAATATTTTTGTGTTTAATGAAAAACTTACATGTTAATGATTTATAAATAATAAGTTCTAAAACAAATATACTGTCGATTGTTTCTATAGAGAAATGAGATAAAATATGACTGCGTTCACAAAAAATATGAATATGTTTATAAAAAATGTGTCCATATTTATTGATCGATTTTTTATCGAAATATATCGATAATGATACTCATAGAAAATTTTATTGTTTGTAAATTAATAATATGTAATTTTTTTATACATGAAACAATATTGAGAGATATCTAATTCTAAAAATAGAAGTTTAGGAAAGAAAAAAATAAATCTCTCTCCTCTTACACTCTTCAGGAGAGTGTACACTGACTAAACTTGATTCTATTAAGAATTCAAAAAAAAAAATTACTAAATAAATAAGTACACATATTTTATATACTTGTCAAAATTTTTCTATTACAATAATTTACGGTTTAGTCCATTATAATATGAATAGTGATAGATGTACTTCATATAAGTATATAATGAATATAGAATTTTGATTTTAAATTAATAAGGAGAGATTGGGCATATAAAAAATTATTTAATTAAATTTTAATTTTAATTTAAAATCATAATTCAATTTTATACTGAAAATATACTCATTCAATAAATCAGTCATTATTACTATAATATTGAATCTTAGCTATTTCGTTGGTTTCATCGTGTATCTAGGTGTAGAATTTCTAAATCTTTAGTAGAAAACCTCCACTAATCCGTATTCACACGTGTGAATAGTTACCACTCAATTAATGGGTGTTTTCCGACACTTGTTTTCTTTAGAAGCTTGTGTTGCTCTAAAGAAGCTTATTGATTGAGCAAATTAGTAACTCAACAATAATAGGGTTGACAACGGGCGGGATGCAATGAGATTTGTAAATTTTAATCTCATTTTGGTCATATAAAATGGGATAAAAATATGTTCTGATCCCGTTTTATTTTATAACAAATTCCATCTCGTAAAATACTAGCTCGTCCTGATTCAAAATTTTTCATCCCGATCCCACTCAATTCAATGTGCATTTTACAATTCCATACATTCACCTGTAAAAGGAGGCTTTGATGGTGTTGGCAATGTAATATCCTTTTGCTTTATCATTTGTACTACATTTGTCATGCATGGTCGTAGATTTGGTGATTCTTGTGTACACAAAAGACCAACCCAAATGACCCTTTTAACCTCCTCAATGTCTTCAATCTTCATGCTTTTGTCTATAATTTCTTGCACTGTTTTTGCTTGAAAGTGCTTCCATGTCTGTCCAAGTTAAAAAAAATTAAAAAAATGGAATTATTAATGTCAAGAACATGATATTTCGTAAAACTATAAGGGTGGTGACGATATTTTGTTTAGGGAACTTACATGTGATACCAGAGTCTCAAAGCCATCTTCATCTTCATCTTCTGATTGAAGTTTGTTGTTTTGGACACCACTGATAATTTCCAGCACAAGTACCCCAAAGCAATAAACATCAACTTTCTCAGTGAATTGCCCATTTGCAATATATTCAGGGGCCATGTAGCCTCTACATTTTAAAAAGAATATCATCAGTAACCCACGTAACAAAATTAGATCAAACTAAACCAAACAAAAGCCTTCCTATTAAGTGGGGTCAGCTTATGGGCGATCTAGAATTACCTTAAATTGTAGGAACTCTAGGTAAATTTTTAAAATGAAATCTCTATCTATAAATGATTAAAAAAAATATAAGCCATATACACTAAAAAATTGAAATTTCTTAGATTTGAGCATTAATTTTGGGCCAAATTTTAGGGCTCGTTACAGCGCTCTTTAGGGCCACTTTAGACTCTTTGACATTAATGTGCTATATCATAGATCAATATCTCATTAAGCTCATTAACATGTAGGTTTTTCTCGACCCCGCTTGACAAAAGACAACAACATTTGTTATCGTTTTCTTACAAGAGGCATTTATGGGTCTATGTTGTACACAGCCGAACCACCTTTTTTGATTCTCTCATATTCTCATGAATCGATTTTACACCTAATTTTTTTTCTTCTAATTTCTAACTTAAATCTCTCAGAATTAAAATGTTGATTAATGATAGTTACTCACAGTGTGCCAGCAATAGCAGTGTTTGGCATAAGAGATTTTTCACTTGAAGAAAATCTGGCAAGGCCAAAATCTGCTATTTTGGGTTTGTGTTTCAAGTCCAATAAGATGTTACTGGCTTTGATGTCTCTATGAATAATCTGCATTTGACAGTCATTGTGAAGATACTCTAATCCTTCAGCTGTTCCAATGATTATTGCATGCCTTTTTTTCCAATCAAGTCCCTGCTTCTGTTTCGGGTCTTTCTTCCATTGAGTACCAAAATAGTTAATTTACAAGATTGCTTTAGACACAAGTAATTAAGCTAACTATAATTAATTAGTTGAATTGATATGCTTACCAAACAAGATGCGATCCAGGCTTTTGTTTTGTACAAATTCATAGACAACAAAGCTATCTTTGCTAGTGAAGCAGCAACCAAGAAATTGAACCAAGTTCTTGTGGTGAGCTCTGCTCAGTATATCCATTTCATTGCAAATCTCCTTCATCCGATTCTTTCTGCTAATAAACAAACGTTTGATTGCTATTTCTCTGCCATCTTGCAAGGTCCCCTGCTCAATATATATTCATAGTACAAAGTTATATATAGGTGTGGAAAAGGAATTTGGATCTAGTACTGACCCGATTTGTACTAAACTTTTCATATTCTTATGTCATATGTGATTTAATAGTAATGTAATGTTAAGATTCAGTTACATATAAATTATTATTTAATAACTACCGATCATAATATATAAGAAACGTAGCTCAACACCGAATCCAAGTCTCAAAAAGAAAGGATTAGCTGAAATGAAGAAGAAATTAAAGAGGACAGGCCTTAAATATTTCTCCATATCCTCCATGACCAAGCTTGTTAATCTCATTGAAACAATCAGTAGCTTTTTCTATCGTTGAGTACTTGAACTGCAAGAATTTCAAGCTTTTATGTAATACTGACAAGTCCATCTCCATTCCTGTAAACATTGAATTCCATTCTAGATTAATTCCATGAAAAGAAATGAGCAAACAAAAGTACTTTTTCAAGGTTAAAAGTATTTGAAATCTCTTAATAATAGGTTCTAAAAAGCTAACTAGCTAAGTGAGCATAGTACTCGATCACCTTTATGTAAACTCCTGTAAATCTTTCTTTTGTAATAAGCTTTTCCCAAAAAGAACCCAAGTACAATTGCCAAGACACACGCCACAACCACACCAATACTAAACATCATATATTTGAAAATTTCAACTTCATGTTCCTCTGCATCCATATGAAAAAAAAAAAATCAATGTATTGAGTAGAAATGAACCATTAATTAGCTTTAGCTTAGCAGTAAGTAGATCAGTAGTAATTAAACCTTGGCATTGTTTCAGAGAGTGAAAATCATTGGCAAATTCATAATGAGAGTAACGTAAGAAGCAGCCAGCAAAAAACACACGGCCTTCAATTGAAGGTATGCAAGTTAAGGCAGATGAAGCAGCCTTGCTTAAGCATTGAGAACAGATTTCAGGGCTCAATGATTTCAAGCAACTAGCCATCCCATAAGCTGATAAACCATCTTTGCTCTCTGTGTTCACCGCGAATCCATCTTCATCAGCCGCCCTCACACTAACCCTCTTCACTACTTGTTTTACTAGACCTCCGTATACATTCTGCTCTTGTTCAACATCACTGCTGCATCTCTACTTCCATTCAAATTACACATGACAAATAGCCATAATAATATAAAGAAAGAAAATCACATCTAAGTCTCTATTTTTTTTTTTTTTCCCATAATTACCTATCAGGTATATGCTATTCTAACAATAAAGAATCATTGTTACATTTTGTATTGTTACTGATAGAACGATAGTATGGATAACAATTGAAACGTTCTGTTTCAGTCCTGATTATTAATCAGGACAAAAATATTATCCCGACTATTTTTTTTGAATTGGAACGAAAATCGTATTGAATCGTAACTAAAACTTTTATTCGGGTCGATTTTTGGTCCCGAATCCCATACTGTTCCCTATAGAATCCCGAATACCGATCGAATTTCAAGATTCTCTACCAACCCTAAACAAGAGTAATTATAGAAAAATTAAGGCATTTTCAAGATGGAATATAAGAAAGTACCGTATCATCAAAATGAGCAAAGGGTTCTGCATAGAAGCTGTAATTCTCAAGCCTGAGAAAGCAACCATCAAGAAAAACATGAGCAGTGGTGGCAGGAAGGCAATTGGTCAAGAGACGATTCATCTGAGAGAAGCATGTGTTACAATCAATTTGATTAAGATCTTCCATGCATTGTGATAACATGTGTATTCTTGAAGGTGGGATCCCTATTTCTTTGAAAGCAAAATTCTCGACACCCATCTCTGTTTTCAGCTGATCCAAAATGGAGTAATAATTACGCAAGTAGTTATTTGATGAATTTTCTGGAGGAAGGCTTTGGCAATTATGGGCTATGATGTTAATTCTAGGATCTGCATCAGCCTCATGATGAGGGAACAAGGTAGTCATGGCAATTATCAATGAGAGATGATGATAAATTGCCATGACAACATACAAACAGACACTGCATCTGCTGCATGAATCAGAAAATTTAATCCAAGGAATTTTGTTTTTCAAGAAGTTTATTTTATTGCTTTTGCATGGATTTAGGGTCGTTATAGCTGTGTGTGTTAAATTAAGAAAGGGTTTGTTTTGCAAAATTTTGGAGGGAAAAAAAACAACACATGCAACTGCTAACACACTGAAAATGCTACAATACAACTAGATCTCAATCTGTTAGCTTCCCCTGACAAGTTGGACATGTCAACTGAAAAATAACAAGTAAATAAATAAATACTCTTTAAATGGAAAACCATTCGCCTCCTTAGATCCCTCTTTTATGCTTCTCATCAAATACATGAAGGAAACTTCATAATTCCCTACAGGCAAAGCAAACCTAGCTATGGCTTAATGATTGCATTAGTAAATTCAATCTAAACTTTACAATAATAAACGAGAAGAGCCTCCACATAAACAAAACTTGTAGGTCAGAGGTGAATCGCGTATTTGTGCATTTTATGACAGTTTGTCTGACTGGCAGTGTTCAAGATGCTTCTTGCAAATACAAAATGTTAAATTGAATGCAGAACTGCTCACGAACGGAAGGATTATACCGGTCACAAAAGCTTTTCTCAAAGTAAATCTTCATATATGTTCTGGTGAGGCAAACATATACCTACCCACATTGTGCAGTTTCTTCAGCAAAATTCTTCTAGTGTTTGATTCTCCGCAATACAGATGAGTATACTTTCAAATCAACGCCAGCCTGTCACCAAGTATACGAATCTTCAGAGGAATCCACCAAAGACACAAGTGGAATCCCTTTGCCAGTAAAACTTGAACACCTGACCTGCAACTCATCACCCACTTCAAACTCTTTCTTCCCATTATCCTGCAAGGAAGCCAAAAAGTAACCGATAATTCCAGAGAGAAGGAGAAAATCACCAGCAAAATGATAAATTTTGTAAAAATGTTTCAAACCAATCAAACGTTACCACAAAAAGGGAAAAAAAAAGGACAATCATGTTCACTCTCATCAAGATGCACAAAGTATAAACTGTAATCTAGCCTAAAATAACTAATCCACCTGTGGTATCAAGATATATATCATTTGGAAACAAAGGATACTGTCAAACATGACTGATGACTGATATATGATTCAAATATTCAGTATTCACTAACATCATAATTGCTTATTTAAAGATGATTTGGTCATTACATACATGGACCTCACAGAAAATCAAATTGATACATAATAATATGGCAGCAGGCAGTAGACACATTGCCCTCAATTTAGCACATTGGCCAAAAAAAGAACCTTAGTACTGAATGTAACCTGTTGAGAATGGGGATTGAGCTTAAATGGGAATCAAAGAAACTAAACATCAAATTCATTATTGAAAAAAGCACAATGGAATACATACCTCAAACCGGTACATTCCGCGAATTCCACCACCCAATTCAAGAACCAACCCCCGTGTACGTACTTGATAAACCTTGGCAGTAACCTTTGACCCAAGCTTCAGATTCTTCGCAGTTACATTAGCCTCAGCTTTGGCTCCCTTATTACTTGTCTGATCCTGAGTATCATAAGATGTGAAATTGCAATTATCCTCATCACCATCCCGTGCACTAAAGAGATATTCACATATTTTTTTTTCTGTCTCCTTTTTGGACAAAGCAGTTGACTTTTGGACATTTGAAGATGAGAAGAGACCAGAGCCAATGACCCGTGAATCAAACTTAACACCTTGAGGGGTGGATTTTTTTGGCTTTTTATTTGATTTCGAAGCTGGAGTTGACTTGAGTGTACTTTTAGAATTCCGAGTAAAACCAGGAGATTTTTCCTCCTCATCACACTCTTCCACACTTCGAATTAATACAGCTGGTGTAGAGGAAGTAGATGGATTTACCGCAGAAGTTTCATTTTTGCTTACTGTGGATATTTTTGGCTTTTTATTTGATTTCGAAGCTGGAGTTGACTTGAGTGTACTTTTAGAATTCTGAGTAAAACCAGGAGATTTTTCCTCCTCATCACACTCTTCCACAGTTCGAATTAATACAGCTGGTGTAGAGGAAGTAGATGGATTTACCGCAGAGGTTTCATTTTTGCTTACTGGCAACTCATGGTTTTGTCCATTAGACACATCCCCAACTGATGGCCAAACAATAGTAGCTTGTTTGTTAACTGGAACTGATCCTTCAACCACATTCTTTGCCTCAGCTCCTGGTCGAGGTGAAGTTGCTTTTAGGGATAGCTTAATGTTACCACGAACATCTTGCCCTATGCACATCAAAGAAAGCTGCTGGCCCACGGATACCGTATCAGAAATTCGGGAGACCTGATGAAGTACCATTACAAAATTTATTAAATATAACATAATATGTAATCAAATAAAACATTGCTATTGGAAAATGAAAAATCATGATCACTGTCTCTTCAAAAATAATCACTAGCAAATAACTGTAACAAAATTATCTGAATCACATATAAAAGCTCTGTCGCACATGCCCAAACCAACACAAAACCATAGTCTAAAACAACATGATTGCACATTCTAATATTGGAGGCAAAATTACAACTCATAAAGATCCTCTTAAATGCATATACAAGCCCTGTCAAACAGCTACACGTCATTATTTACAGCAAATCAACGGAATCCCACTGCCAGTTTCAAAGAGAGATAAGAGAAAATCACGAATATATCTAATCCCAATCCGGAAAGGAGTGATTTCTTCTCTTATGTGGTGAAATGAGGCTTCTATAAGGGCTCCAATTAGGTTATCCCAGAATATACTATAAACTATCAGTTTTTCCCCTCAAAGATGACAATTTGGTTATTTTGTTTCTACCCTATTTCATGTAGGATTCTTTGCTAACGGCTAGGAATGCATTAGAGAAGAAATGAGAAGGGAAGCTAAAAGTTGTACTCCTTAGAACTGCTCTTAAATAACACATACCGGTTCATGGGACAACTCAGAAATGTGTAGCAGGCCTTGTTGACCACCATTGAATTCCACGAAAGCGCCATATTCTTTGACTGAAGTCACAACACCTTTATAGACCCCCCCGACTTCAATCTCACGGCCAATTATGAAATCAACCTGAATGGAAAGTATTTCTTGAGACAATCAAACAAGGAAAACCCAGTAAAAACATCATGTCTCTACTTACACAAGCTAAAACACAGTAATCTAGATATAATTAGTGTAAGAAATAGTAAAGCACATTGCACAAGCAATGTGAAACATTAATTGTTAAAGAAAAGCAAGTCTAAAATAAAGTGCCAACCTCTTGCAACACTTTTGCAAATCCAGGATTCATTAAGAAAACATGTACACGATACTTTAACAACCCACAGACACCAAGACTCATAATTTTGGGGAATGATTCTTGAACTAAAATAAATTATTATTTTTCTTAAAAGATAGGGGTGGGCAAAGCCCAATAAGATTTTTGAATCCCCTACCTCCCCCACGATTCAAACTCAAGTAGCCAGCTAAAGAAAGCTGTTTGAAAACCACCTAGTTAAGCTCCTGGGGATGAAAAATACAACACAATGGTTACCTTTTCTTGCACTTTCTCCATTATAGACTGATTCTTAGCAAGTATAGTAAGTGTTCCATCGCTTACAGAGATCCGTGCACCTGAACCAGAAGCACAATACATGATTATTTTTTCAAGTAACGAAAAATTAATATAAAACTCAAAACCATTTGACATCTCAACTAGTCAAAAAAAAGAAAGTTTTGATGCATTTCCATCCCAATTGTTAAAAGTCACAAAAGCAATAACCAGATATTTGATCAATGCTTCATGAATTAATATTTAATAATAGTTATAACTCGTGTTAATTCCAAATGATGAAGATTATACCTGTTTAAAATGAAATTTTCAAAAGATGCTGGGTTAAAATCTGATCATCCAAGTGCATTGTTATGAAAAATTATAGAAATTTCAAGAGAAAACCACACCTAGAAATTAAAATGTTAAGACTGACTGCATAAAAAGGAAAAATGTTTTGAATTTTAGAAGATAATCAACAACATCGACAAGGTTAGAGTCGATTGATATTATTATTTGACATGATTAATATACATGCAATTACAATGAAAACATTCTTGAATTTTAGACCTGTTTCTTCTTCAATCTTTCTTTTGAGAGCACCTAGAGGCCCAATCAAGCGACGAAGAGTGTCGTTGTCGTACTTCAAAGTTTCTGCATGATAGATCATAAAATATTGAGTTAAAGGCAGAGAATATTCAAAATAGAGACAGTGGCAACTAATTAAGATCTAAATTGCAAGCCCAATGAACTTTAAACATTTTACCTAGTCGAGGTGAATTTCTATCGTCTTGAGTTCGTGGAGCACTAATTTCACGCTCCATGTGATCAAGGATCTGAAGACGGCCTTTATATGCATGCTCTAAACACTCACATATGATATCTAGGGGAATTCCAGCAGGTTTTATATCCAGTTGTATTGCTGTAACTCCTTTCCGTGTGCCAGCAATTTTGAAGTCCATGTCCCCTAAATGATCTTCTAGACCCTGCAAAAACCCAATATCAAATAAACTCTTATACGAAAGTAAGAAATACTTGGACAAACACAAATATAACCCTCAAGGCTTAAGTGCTTAAAGTGTCAAACAAATAACCATGGTGAAGCCCGTCAAAAAACATTCACATTATTTGATCTATTGCAGTAAAAGCTAGAACATTGATATTAATGGCATTAGGGAAGGGAAGTATATGCAAGTAATTAAGTAAGAACGAGAACAGCAACTAACAGATTCCAAAAAGTTTCACAACTGGAATTATGAAATATCTGCATCCCAATAAAATATTTCGACCCACCATCCATTAGCAAAAAAAAAAAAAAAAACTGAAAGAGTAAAGTAAAAAACTCACCAATATATCAGTTAGTATACGATATTCCTTAATTTCGCCAGTTGATGGGTCAACTTCAGTGACAAGACCGACTGAAACACCTGCAACATGTTCTCGTAATGGAATACCAGCATCCATCAAAGCCATACTGCCTACAAGGGAAAAAATCACAATAAATATATTATTCCAAAGAAACAAAATCAAAATCATAACAATTAGTTACGGTCAAAGAGCCTTGTGGGCCATCATCAATCTGTAAACATAACATGAAAGAGGTTCATCAAACACCCATACAAAAAAAAAACTAACACACACTCACACTTACCTAGTAAAGGGGGTAAAAACTGATTCAAAATTTTTCAAGCTGACAGCAAACATAAAAATTGCACAATGTTGGGTATTAAAACAGATACCTCCACAGACAGTTGCCATTGACGTTGACCCATCAGATGCCATGACCTCTGAATTCACACGAACAGTAAATGGGAATTCGTCTTCAGGAGGTAGTACAGCAAGCAAGGCTTTCTCCGCAAGAGTCCCTACAAAATCAAAGAAATCAGTGACAAATTGTGTTTCACAGTCTAAGACAATGTACTGAGTGTATTATGCATTTTGGAGCTAGATGTCAACAGTAAAAGGTACTTTGATGGGAGAAAAACGAGTAACCAAGTACTTTTTGCTCCCAACTTCATTGATAAAAACGGTGGAGAACTATATATAAAGGATTGAACAGTATGGTAAATAAAAATTGGTTTACCATGTCCAACTTCACGCCTATTCAGGCCAACTCGTTTCCCAACTTCATTAATAGAAAACGGTGGAAAACTGTAGTGAAGCATGAAACGTTTTGTTGGCGGACCAACCAAGGATTGTAAGCGTTGAGCATCTGCAGGTGCTCCAAGTGTCACAGTGCAAAGAACCTGTTTAAAAATCAAATATAAATCCCAAAGATCAAACTTAAAACTTCTTTTAATGCAGCACAACTTGATGCGCTTCTTTAGAACTTAAGTATTCAGCCCATCAAAAAGAGAGAGTGTTGACTGACCTGGGTGTCTCCTCGAGAAAAAATGGATGATCCATGTAAGATAGGTAAATTACCAGATTCGCAATAGATAGGTCTAACTTCGTCAAGTTGTCTCCCATCAACCCTGAATCCTTCAGCAATAACCCTTTTACGGACTACCTGGTTATTTTTACAATATAGAGATGGAATTCAGCAACAATTTATCATAAAAATCTATACAAACTGGAATTTTCAACATAAACCAAAATAAGAAACAATGAAGAACACAATTAAAACAAAAATCAACATCAACAAGAACAGTAAAAGAAACCCCACCAAGCAAGTCTCCAACTTTTTTCTTTCCTTCTGTTCATTTATATGTAAATCAGTTTCTCATGAAATTATTAAAAGAAAGGTCATTTCCCTAGGATATAGTTTACCTTTTTCCTCACGGTGTCTACTGCCTTGGGTAGAACTTGTAAGCTTTCTTCATCACTTTCTTCTTCAAGGGCTTTTTTCGCTTCTTGTCCAATCTGATCTAAAGCCTCTCCACGTTCAAACTGAATGCGAAAAAAAATTACAACATAAAATTCAAGAAACAATTTAAACATGAATAATCACCAATCACATAGCAATCACAAGGCATGCACACCCACACACACAAACAGGATAGACCCCAAAAGACTTCTATGAGATTGAACTTATTTGCAATAAGGCCATTGGAATGCACCTTGCCATATGAAGGATCAGTAAAAACGGCTTCAATACGTGCTTCAGCCAAGTTGCTGACTTTTTCCAATGTTCTATCAGATATCATGGACAATTTATATTCCTTCTTTTGTTTACCTGCTTTTTCAGCAAGTCTGATTTGAGGTTCAAGGTATTTAACTGCCTGAATGACCAAATCAAATCAACATTAGTATTCCAAGATAAAGAAATATTAAGAAACATTATTCAAAGTCAAAACCTCAGGATGAGCTAGTCTTAGCCCAGCTTTTAGATCGTTCTCCGAGATCTCACGTGATTGGACATCTATCATTAACGTTTTCTCCCTTGTACATGCATATACTAAGTTGAGATCACTTAAGCTAAGCTGCATTGGATTGGGATACCATCATTAGAAAGATGTGAAAATGTAAGCACAGGCTGGTATTGAAAGCACTCCTAGATTAAATTCCAAGAAAAAATATTTAGCTACAAAAATCCCAAAAAAGATAAAAGACAAGTTAGGGCATTATTTACTTCAAGCACAAGAACTTGTTTCATTTTTAAAATACCACTACATAATTAATTATTGGAGAAACAAAAATTAGATATAAAAATCCCAAAAAAGATAAAAGACAAGTTAGGGCAATATTTACTTCAAGCACAAGAACTTGTTTCATTTTTAAAATACCACTACATAATTAATTATTGGAGAAACAAAAACGTGGGACTTGGAGTACACAAGATTTATAGTCATGTCAAAAGGAACAAGAAGAAAATGAGGAAACATAACAAGAAATGAATAAGTGCTCCCACCCATCCTAACTCCAAAAACTAAAACCCAAAAGAAATGAGAGGAATTTCACAGGATCAAGTGCCCATTTTTTAAAGCAAATGGCACTCAGCCGATCATCCTAAGATCAAGGCTATACATGTATTTGTGCCTGCCTTGCCCATATACATGTATATCTCAACACATATAAGTTACCATCTGTTTACTGTTCTCCACATCGTCATTCAATTTAAAGAAAGCCCCAGAAAAGAGAATAAAATGATATGTATTCCAAACTATTTCACAAAAGTAAATCTCTGCAAATGGATTAATTTCAATGGGCACAAGGGTAGTTTAAAATAATATACCAAGGAGCAGAATTCTGTGGTACAAAATAATATAATCCTAAAATAGATGCTTGTTGAGAGCATTTGAAGAGAAAAAAGAACAAACTGACACTAAATAATGTCAAGTATTACCTCATCCATGGTCGGGTTAATAATGAATTGCCCACAAATTCTTCCAATACGTATCATTCCGATAGGGCCACCCCAGGGAATATCTGATAACATTAGAGCAGCGGATGTTGCATTAGCTGCCATTACATCCGGATCTTGATTCCCATCCGATGAAAGAACACTTGCCATTACCTAGAATCAAGCAATATCAATCAAGAAACATTGTCAAAATCGAAAGTTTCCAGCAAATCTCGACAGTAAAAGTAATAATACCATACCTGAACTGTTAGAGACCTAGAGTGTGTGCCATAAAACCAGTTATGAATGTTATGGTTTAAGGCATAATGTTTGTAATACAGTTTATTATTTATTAATAAAAGACATTTGTTATCTACATATTGTAACATCTATATTTTATGTGTATGTCCCGAGACATTATGTCAGATGAATATCGTTAATTCAAATGACGTTTGCGATTATGAGAGTCAACGATATTTATGTCTTAAATTAAGTTCTTAGTAAAATGTGATTATTATTCAAGACAATAATATATCACTACACCAATATTGTTGTGTGTCGCCTAAATTGAAATATGATGTTAATAGAATGGATGATGAGTCTCATATCACAAGGACACAAACAATACATGTTTCATTAGTAGAATGAAATATCGAACACGACCACAAAAGTGTGAGATCACATAGTAATATTATCTAAGGTCATTGATCTTCATAATAATACATTAACGTCCTCATATCCTCTGACCCGAAATCATACGCTGACTTGTGCAATAGTACTCTTGGTTCATTAGTATATCCTCATTCGGCTATCCACGTCCTTTGAATAAATGTTAGATGGCCTTGAGCGATTGACGTAAGAAGTCATGTATGCTTAAAGATAGGATTTGATAGCTTTAATAATAAAAGGTAGAGGTGTTTCAAGGAAACTCAAAGTTGCGGATATAAGTCTTTGGTCAAAGCAATTGATATCTTAGAGATATCAAATCCACAAGATAGATTTTAAAGATATATCGAGTATAAGGATTTGACCTTACCATGATCCCAAACTCGATAAGAAACATAGATATCGGAAGGAATGAGATGACATGCTCGAAATGAATTCTAACAATTTCATATGTTTTCCCACTTCATTCATTGACTAGGGGGGCCATGGTTTGCTGCTAGGCGATTACCCAAGGTCTGTGGAATATCATAGAGATGAAATATTAAAGAGTTAATATTATTCCACTGCTACTCGATAATGAACCTAGGACAGTCGCACAATATAGTTCTCGTCTATATTACAAATTTGAGGTTGTTTATTAAAAGTTAATAAATGATTATTTTGGCATTTCCTAATTGGATTAGAATATTCAGGATTTTTCGCAAATATTAATTTGATTAATAAATTCAAAATATAAAATTAGATTTAATTGTTTAAATAAATATTTGATATTTATATTAAATAAATTTAATTTAATTAAATATAATTTTAATTAATTATTAATTAAAATTAAGTAAATAAATTAATTAATTAATAGTTAATTATTATTATGCCAAAATAATATTTAATCTATTGGGCTTTAATTTAGTGGGCTAGCACCCAAATTAATTAGAGTTCTAATTAAGATTAAATAAGGAAGTATTTATTTAATTAGGATTCCTAATTTGATTAAGTATCATAATTTATTTTGGAAATAACCTTTAAGATACCTAATTTGATTTGGGAAGATCTTGGAGTGTCCTTATTTTATTGGGATACAACAAAACAATCCCACCCTATAAATAATGGGTGAAATTCGACCAAGAGCAACTACTCCTCTTAGTCGAAAGTTAATTTTTCCTCTCTTATTTGTTCCAAGTTGTTCCAAGAAAGTTTGTCTCTAAGAGATCCAATCTAAGATTTCAACATTCTAGAAAAGAAAATGAGTTTTTCTTTTGTTCTCAAAAGTGGGAGCAATTTGTTCGTAAAAGAGTGCTAGTGTGCCAACTAGAGATGCAACGCTTGGTGCACTACTGCAAAGGAAAAAATCAAGGAGGATATTCAAAAGGCTTAAGAAAATTAATAAACACATCAAGGTATGTTTTATTATTAGTAAATATTATTTATATTGATAAATAAAATTTATTGCATGAATGTTAAAATTAATATAGATTAATTTAATAGTATATTTGTTTACATCAACAACGACATAACCACGATCCTTAAAGTGAATTTGGAAGAATATTTTAAATTTCAGTCACATGGATGCTTACGCACTAACCACAAAACTTTATAGTGGTATCAGTAGCTTTGAGGTTATGTCGTTTTGATGAAAACAAATTAAAACATGTATTTGGGATCCTATTGAGAGCTGTTCGGTTAGGCTATTATTTTATGTGGATAAAATAATTATATTGGTTTGAATTTTTTTGTGGAGGCACTAGACATATGGACTAACGACTATAAAATTTCAACTCAATCGGAATTTAAAAAGGTCGTCTGCTATGCGAAATAATCTGACGGATGTAACCCGAAAATTCAAGTTGGCAAACTTCGCATGATCAATTTGTAAAATTCTGAAAGTTTTTGGGATTTATTGTAAATACCCAAAACGATCAGAGGTGAAAATTGTAATTTTTGAAATTACAAATATTTTGCAAAATTTCCATAATTAAAATTTGAGTAAGATTAGAATTTATTTTTCCATTAAAATTTATTTTTGGAAAGAATTCTAATAGAAATTGAGTTGTTAGTTTTGAAATAAACAACTTCTTAGGAAGTTAAACCCAAATAAAATTTCAATTGGATTAAAATTAAATCACCACAAGAATCCTAATACAACTTTGATTATATCTCTTAATTATTTACTATGATTAAAACATTAATTGATAATCAAAGTGTCATCTTTTAAAAGTTTCAAGATTAGTAATAGGATTATTCAAGCTAAGAAAGCCTAAAACCTTCTCCAACAAAGAGGTACTAAAGAGAACTCTGTCACCAAGGCGATAAGAGCCTAAGAAGATAGGGACTTAAATGGTCAAGCCGGACCCCCTCATCTTCTAGGAGTTTCTTCTCTAGTTACCGAATTGTGAAGGATTGTCTTAAACCGAATGAAACAATCTTATTAAAGTGTTAATAAATTATTAGGATCCCCCAGTGTTATCAAAGGCGCGCTAGGCGCTAGCCATTGCGCCTAGAGGGTATCTAGGCGAGGCTAGGCGATGAGGCGCGCGCCTGATGCCAATGAATGAGGCGCGCCTTAGGCGCATAATGCCAAAAATCTTGATTTTTGACCCGATTTCGTTGATTAAAGCTCTTTTTTGTACTTTTTTTGGTTTTTTTCCAGCATAGAGAGTTAAAAAAAAAAAAAGAATAATAACAATAAATCTCATAATTTAACTTAATTTATTTACTTTTGACATGACTCTTAGATAATTTGTTGGGATTGTTTAAAATTATAAGAAAAATTTATATTTTGTAAAATATAAATGTTTGCCATAATAATTAATAATAGATCATACATTTATAATTATTGGGAACATAATTTTAACCAAAAGATTAAACTAGTCAATAATAAAATTGTACATAAGACAATATAAGTAAATATTAATATCTTAGTTATTATAGCAACTTAGTTATGAAAATAGTGATATATATAAATTTAATTGAGTGCAATAATTTATAAATGTTTGTCATAATTTGGTCAAAATATTAGAAAATACTCAAAACAAAATGGTTAGAAGAATATACATGTTCCTCTTTCTAATTGAAAAATTATATATACAAATATGCGCCTCACATTCCTCAGGCGCGCGCCTTGCGCCTTGAGGCGCGCGCCTTGGCTCCAGGACCTTTTGCGCCTCGCTGCGCCTTGCGCCTTTAATAACACTGGGATCCCCTCATCTAGAGCCAAACATAAAAGTTATGTGGTAAATGTGCTTGTGCATGATGAAAGTACAAGATACAAAAACATCAAGACGCATTAAAAGAAAAGATCTAAATCATATAAGATATGAATAATTAAATAATCCTCAAAATTGAATATTAAGCATTAACCATTCAACATAATCAAATAGCCCACTAAATATATTTTGGTAATCCCAAAACCTAATAGGTGAGGGACCCTTAAATGTTTAAGTACTATCTGACTTGTTCGTATATGTAGCCTAATAATTGCAAACCCAAAACTCATTCGGTGAGGGTCAATCACATGTGTTACGGTGACGAAAGGTGTTGGGTCTAGCTCAGTGTTCTAAAACGCGCTAGGCGCTAGTCGGGCGGCGACCCAGCGCCTAGCGCCTAGGGCGCCTACACGGGGCCTAGGCGAGGCCTAGGAAACTAATCGGAAATAGAGAATTTTCATAATTAGGTTTAAGATTTGGAGTGATTTTGACAAATTAATCATAGGAAAATGTTGTTTGAGCAATGGGTAAGATTTACAGAGGGTCAATTTCATGAGAAACTAACAAAAATTGAAGAAATTATGGTTTTTTAAAATTAGGGTTTATGCATCAAATTGGGGATTTTTAAAATGATGAGTTAGATAGTTGTTTTGTAAAATTAATGTTAGGGATAAGATTAGGGTGTAAAATCCGACCGGAAAACATCATCAATTTTGAATTCTGAGTCGGTCAACGGCGGTTGACCGGCGGTCAACGACGGTCAACGGCTGTTGACCGACGAATTTCGCGGTCAAAATTTGCCGGAATGGGCAGAAAATGCCGCCCATTCCGGCGAGCGCCTGGCCCCAACGATTTGGGGCCAGGCGCGGCGGCCATAGGCCGCCGAGCCTATATGCGCTCCTAGGCGCGCCTAGGCGGCGCGTTTTAGAATAGTGGTCTAGCTTAACTAATGATTTGTCAAAACCCATTAGGTGAGATATTGTTCGCTAAAGGTGGAAAAATTGAGCCTTGTATAGAGATACAAACAAAAGAGTTTTGACTCATTGGAAATAAAGTGCTAAAACCCATTAGGTGAGGCACGACATTAACAATGAGAACTCGACGTCCCATTAGAAATATATCCAACAATATTTCCGTCTTCCGCATAGGGGAGTGGAATTCGAGTAAAATTAATGGTAACAACATTATTTAAAAGACCTTAAATTTTGGTTAAATACTTATTACAAAATTATTAACAAACTTGTGTTTTCAACAGAGTACGTGATACAAAATGAATCCACTAGCATCAATACTTGACAAAGATAAACTCACTAGCCCCAATTTCTAGATTGACGTCGTAAACTCAAGATTGTCTTGGATTATAAACATCTCTATTATGTTCTCGCAAGGTTGTTAAAGGCGAGAGGCGCATCGAGGCGATCAGAGCCAGAAAAGCGAGGCACGAGGCGCACGCCTAACAGACACGAGGCGCATGTCTATTAATAATAATTTTAAATTTGTAAAATATGCATCATTTACTTATAAATGTAAAAACAATTATAAATAGATAGTGATATTTTCATATATAGTCTACTTTATATTAAATATACTCGTCAAATTCATAATAGTTGACAAAAAATATTTTCAAATAAGCCTCCAAATTCCATTATGTACAAAAAATAAATATTCAACTCATATTTTTAAGTATTACACATTTACATACAATAAGAACAAAACAGAATAGTGGAAGTAAGAACAAAACAAAAAATAGTTCTCCATTTTCGGCCCAAAAAAAAAAAGAAAACAGAATATTGGAACTGTGACAGAATAGTGGAACTGTGCAAGTAGAAATAAAACAGAATAGTGAAGTAAGAACAAAACAAAAAATAGTTCTCCATTTTCGGCCCAAAAAAAAAAAGAAAACAGAATATTGGAACTGTGACAGAATAGTGGAACTGTGTAAGTAGAAATAAAACAGAAAATGGTTCATTAATTTCGGCAAGAAAAAAAAAAAAAAAAGACACGCCGGCTGAAGAAAAGAGAAGATGAAGAAAGAAGAAAATAGAAGGTTCTTTATATTTCAGCCAAAAAAAGAAAAGAAAAAAGAGTCCGCTGAAGAAAAAAGAAGATGAAGAAAGAAGAAAATAGAAGATTATGTAAAGAGAAGATGAAGAAAGAAGAAAATAGAAGCTATTGAAGGAGATGGCCGAGGAAAATACATACCTTGATGGAGACAATTGGCGGTGGTGGAGTCGTCGACGGTGGAGGAGATGGCCGGCGGCAGTAGAGGCAGAAACTTCTCACAGTGGACTGGAGGTAGCAGATGACCTTAAATAATTTAGGGTTTCTAAATTTCTTTAAATATAATTTTTTTTCCCCATGATGCCCTCGCCTCTTTGCGCCTCGCGCATCACTGCGCTTCATGTGCTTCTTGTCGCCTCAGCTCGCATCAATGGAGTCGCCTCGCCTCACCTGTGTTGATGCGCATCGTCTGTCGCCTCGTGCTCCTCTGACAACCATTTCTCGATATGATAGAACATGATCCTATTGATGATGATAACCCTGTTGAAGAGGCCGCTGCTTATTATAACTGGAAAGACGATGAGCTTAAGGTAAGAAGCTACATCAAAGCCTCTATGAGCTCAACTTTGCAAGAGCAATATGAGAGGGTGGACTCTTCAGTGGAAATCATGGAACAACTACAAGAGTCGTATGGTGAAAGTAGTGAAACTGCTAGATACGATGTAACTAGCAAGTTATTCAGGGTAAAGATGAAGGATGAGACTCCAGTCTCCGATCATGTGCATCAAATGATCAATTTGATTGATCAAACAGATACATTTGATCTAGGACTAACGTTCAAGGTTAAGGTGGATTTGATCCTACAGTCCTTGACTCCCCGCCTTCAAGGGCTTCATTTCCAACTTCAACATGAACAAGTTGATTAGATCAACTAGGTCACTTAGTGAACTTCATGGCTCATTAAAGACCTATGAAAAAACCGAAAACATTTTGAAGGTTGAGGGAAATGATAAAAGGGGGGGTTGTTCTTGCTATCTCTAATCCTTACACGGGCAAGAAACAAGCCTCCAAGAAATCTAAGCCCACTAGAGGCATATCGAAGAAAATGAAGTAAAAGAAGGCCCAAGATGAGTGCTTCTATTACAAAAAGAATACACTAGAAGAGGAACTATCTTCAGTACCTTGCGAGCTTAAAGAAGCAAAAAGAAGGTACGTCCGAATTCTTTGTTATTGAAATGAATCTTGGAATAAGTTCCATATCTCATTCATGGATTTTAGATTCTGCTGCTACCTCGCATATTTATATATTTCCGCAGATTCTAAAGAGCAAGAGGTTACTTAAGGAAGGAGAAGTGGTCCTTAAAGTTGGGAATAAATAGTGTCTCCGCAACCACCGTAGGGACATGTCAACTTTCTAAGCCATCAAGACATTTAATTTTATTAGATAAAATTTTACATTTTCCTAGTGCAATAAGGAACATTATTTCCATTCCATTATTGACAAAATGTAATTATGAATTTCATTTTATCAACGAGAATTGCAATATTTATTACATGAATAAATTTATTAGTGTTGCACTAAACGTAAATGGATTGTATGTCTTGCAAATGAATGAGAACCATAACAAAGAATTAAATAAAATAACAACGAAACGACCAAGAAATAATCCCAATTTAAGATTCATTTGGCACTTAAGATTATGTTATATTGGAGAGAGAAAAAATTCACAATTGGAGAAGGAAGGCTTACTCCTTTCATTAGGTTTAGAATCTTATCCAACTTGTGAATCCTGTCTAAAGGAAAAATGACCAAATCACTTTTTGTAGGACAAAACGAAAGAGCCAAAGAAACCTTGGAACACATACTGATGTAGAAAATAACGAAGGTGGTTTTCAATACTTCGTTATTTTCACTGACGATTGTTCAAGATATGGGTATTTGTACCTAATGAAACATACGTCAGAAACTTTTGAAAAATTCAAAGAGTATAAGAATGAAGTGGAAAACCAATTGGGAAAAAGTATTAAAGATCTACGACCTGATCGTGGAGGAGAATACTTAAGTACTGAATTTCAAGATTATCTCAAGGAACATGGAATAGTGTCACAGGTATCCAACTTGTGAATCATGTCTAAAGGAAAAATGACCAAATCACTTTTTGTAGGACAAAACGAAAGAGCCAAAGAAACCTTGGAACACATACTGATGTAGAAAATAACGAAGGTGGTTTTCAATACTTCGTTATTTTCACTGACGATTGTTCAAGATTTGGGTATTTGTACCTAATGAAACATACGTCAGAAACTTTTGAAAAATTCAAAGAGTATAAGAATGAAGTGGAAAACCAATTGGGAAAAAGTATTAAAGATCTACGACCTGATCGTGGAGGAGAATACTTAAGTACTGAATTTCAAGATTATCTCAAGGAACATGGAATAGTGTCACAGGTAACCAACTTGTGAATCATGTCTAAAGGAAAAATGACCAAATCACTTTTTGTAGGACAAAACGAAAGAGCCAAAGAAACCTTGGAACACATACATACTGATGTAGAAAATAACGAAGGTGGTTCTCAATACTTCGTTATTTTCACTGACGATTGTGCAAGATTTGGGTATTTATACCTAATGAAACATACGTCAGAAACTTTTGAAAAATTCAAAGAGTATAAGAATGAAGTAGAAAACCAATTGGGAAAAAGTATTAAAGATCTACGACCTGATCGTGGAGGAGAATACTTAAGTACTGAATTTCAAGATTATCTCAAGGAACACGGAATACTGTCACAGGTATCCAACTTGTGAATCATGTCTAAAGGAAAAATGACCAAATCACTTTTTGTAGGACAAAACGAAAGAGCCAAAGAAACCTTGGAACACATACATACTGATGTAGAAAATAACGAAGGTGGTTTTCAATACTTCGTTATTTTCACAGACGATTGTTCAAGATTTGGGTATTTGTACCTAATGAAACATACGTCAGAAACTTTTGAAAAATTCAAAGAGTATAAGAATGAAGTAGAAAACCAATTGGGAAAAAGTATTAAAGATCTACGACCTGATCGTGGAGGAGAATATTTAAGTATTGAATTTCAAGATTATCTCAAGGAACATGGAATAGTGTCACAGGTAACATCTCCTTACACCTCAACATAACGGTGTCTCTGAAATGAGAAATCGTACTCTATTGGTTATGGTACGTTCCATGATGAGTTTTGTTGATATACCCAATGTTTAAAAATACGCTGAGAAGCGCCGCCTCGAGGCAACGGCGAGTCAAGGCGGCCGCATCTTAGCTAATTAAGATTAAATAAGGAAGTCTTTATTTAATTAGGATTCATAATTTGATTAAGTATCCTAATTTATTTTGGATATAACCTTTAAGAGACCTAATTTGATTTGGGAAGATGGAAGATCTTGGAGTGTCCTTATTTTATTGGGATACAACAAATCAATCTCACCCTATAAATAATGGGTGAAATTCGGCCAAGAGCAACTACTCCTCTTAGTCGAAACTTGTGAAGTATTTTTCCTCTCTTGTTTGTTCCAAGTTGTTCCAAGAAAGTTTGTCTCTAAGAGATCCAATCTAAGACTTCAACATGCTAGAAAAGAAAATGAGTTTTTCTTTTGTTCTCAAAAGTGGGAGCAATTTGTTCGTAGAGGAGTGCTAGTGTGTCAAGTAAAGATGCAACGCTTGGTGCACTACTGCAAGGGAAAAAATTAAGGAGGATATTCAAAAGGCTCAAGAAAATTAATAAACACATCAAGGTATGTTTTATACTTTTATTATTTATATTGATAGATAAATTTATTGCATGGATGTTAAAATTAATATAGATTAATTTAATAGTATATTTGTTTACATTAACAACGGCATAACCACGATCCTTAAACTAATTTTGGAATAAAATTTTAAATTTCAGTCACATGGATGATTCCGTGCAAACCCAAAACCTTACATTGTCAAAATCGAAAGTTTCCAGCAAATCTCGATAGTAAAAGTAATAATACCATACCTGAACCTCATGGTAAAATCCAGCAGGAAACAATGGTCTTATAGGCCGATCAATGAGACGACCACATAATAGTTCACGTTCTTTTGGAGCACCCTCCCTCCGCATATACGTACTTGGAATCACACCTTGGGCAAACTGTTTCTCTTGATAATCAACCTTACAAAAAGAAATATTGATTAAGACAACCGCACCAGTCAACACACACAAGTGCATAAAAAAATCTACAAAAACAGAGTACTTAATAATGCGATCATATCATCATTGAAAACTGAAAAGGCAAATATTATTCCTAAATGTTACGCTTTTTAGAAAGTCCCTTTTACCTCTTAATGTTGGAGTTCATTATTCTATATTTCTATTTAACAATTACCATTTTCTGGGTTTTCTTGTGTCTCTTTATCCATCCTAATCTCGGTGTTCGTGATTATTTCATCATCACCATCACCATTTTATGTCTCTGAAATTGTCTCTTTTGAAACCGAACCCATTGTAATTTACAATCTACCCAAAATGTTCAGTTGAAATTGAAAACATGTTAATAAGATTTTCAGGAAAAATGAAAGAGACATATAAGGTGGGTCCTACCAGTTCTTGCTTCCTATTAATGGAATAAATCCCAATTATGAAGAATTTTATATTTTTCTCAAAGTAGTATTGAGGTAAAGGGACTGAAAGAAACTCAGTTGGTTTTGACTGACAAAACTGGAGAATTAGGAACAATAATATATCAATTTATTTCCACCAACTTCGGTGTTTTAATAGAAGTAAAATGAAGAGAAATGGAGGGAACTTATAGGACTAAACTTCCCTCATTCTGGTGCAGTTTCAATTGCTCTGCCAATGCAAAGAAGGAAATTACAAGAGTAGTGATAATTGAGGATGATACAAGAACTTCTAAGACCATTTTTAGTTGATCGCCACAATTTTTTTGCCTTCTTTTTCTTTCTTCTCCAATTTCATATCAAATATTGGAAAGAGAAAATGAATTTCAGTCCACTATCTTTCCTCACTTTCAATTCTTTAATTTCCCACTGTTTCCTTCGTAAACAACATTGCCAAGCATGGCACAAATCCACAAATTTTATTTTTTTTCTAAAGGAAAAAAAAACCTTGAAAAATTTTGTGATCCGCTAAATAAACGAAACTTTACATATACAGAGACAAATTAATGACAGAACTGCAACAATTCCCGATCTTAAAAACCAGAATTCTTTTAGCATCCCAAAAAAAAAAAAAACTTTAAATGTTTACACGCGATCAAAACAAGAATTTACGCAATTTACAAGCCATTAAAAAAAATAGACATGTATATGGTTTATTTGAAATAAGAAATTGTCCAAAATAAACAGGAAAAAATAAATAAAACAATCCGATAAATTACACATACAGTGAGAGGCAAAAAGTCGCGAACTGCGTCTCCTTTAGAGGAGGTAACAGTGGACAAGACCTTGGTCTCATCAATGCCAAAAACGACGGCGCCATTAGCAAAGCGGGCGATTTTCCCGGTCTCGAGTGTGATCAAACGGGACCCGATCTCAAACTCCTCTTTGAACGTTTCGAGAACTTTGGAACCGGCGGCGGCTTTGGTGGGCGGGTCCGGGTCGGAGGGGGCGAAGCCGAGGCGACCGCTGCAGATGGTGCGGAACCCCAAAGCTCGCCATGTCAGAAACGGAGGAAGAGATTTGAGAAGCGGGTGGGTTTTGGTGGCCAAAGAGGACATTGATTTGAATAAAGAATTAAAGTAAGAGACTTTTGTTTGTGGCTGTGAGTGTGATTTTGATTCACTTGACTGGTGTGTTTTTAGGGTTTAAGGAGAGAGGAATCTGAGGGTTTTTGCCTTTGGGTTTTGATTTGGTACGGTCAGCTGTAAGATAGGTTTGTTTGGTTTTCCAATGCCAAAATAAGAAATAGTAGAAATTATTATGTAATTTTAGTTGATTATTATAATGTTGTTAAATAATCTTTACATGCCAATGAGGTAGTGGCCTCATTGGTAATTCATGTCTCTCACAAAAGCAGTGGGTTCGAGTGAGAGACATGGGTTCGAGTCCCCCACAAAAGCAATGGGGACTCAAACATTCCTCTTTAGGAGGAAGAAGTTCTCCTATATGGGAGTTGATTCGCAAGATGTGTCTTGGTTGATTTAGAATTTGTAAGTCCCGAACTACGTCTCGGTTAATTTATGGGCAGTGCTATAATTGTATGTATCTAGAATCCTAGTTGATAGCATATTGTAATATATGTAGTTTGTAATAATTCAAAAAAAAAAAAAAAATCTTTACATTTTTTTTTAATAAAAGTTGAAATATTTTCTTCCTAAAGTACCATTTAAGTCTCATATAGAATTTTTCTTTTATTTAAAAAATATGATTTATATTCATAATTAGATTTTTCCTCAAATCATATATTATTATAAGAAAACATATTATATTATCCGATTAATTTTGAAATAATATCACAGATAATCATCTAAGAATATATATAAGTTAATTTTTTCTAAGTTTTCTCATCGCGTCACATGACACATAATCTCAACAATTAAATTTTTTTATTACTTATTATAAAAAGAAAATAGTATAATCTTCTATTAAAAAAATATATGTGGCACAAATCTTTACAATTAATATTTTTATCATTAAAATATAAATTAAAATAATAAAATTTTAAAATAAAAATAATATAAAAATATAAAAATATAATTTCTTATTAAAATAATAAACTAAATAGTAGCCACATGTAGGAGCGAAGTAGGATTTCCCGCAATGTCTATGACATCGGCGACCACGATATTGTTGAACTCGCAGCTCGTAGAGATTACGGATAGTCCCACAGGGGAATTAACCAGAGAATAAATGAGTCGCCACCCAATATGAGACATTGGGAATAGTTTAAGTCCACACTGCACCCTTTCCAAGGTCCGACTTTGAACCCATTTGGGTTCATAATGATCCCTTATTGATGCCAGTATAATACCAAGGTTCAAAAGAGGATCTTCATGTCTTATAATGCAAACACATACATGAGCATCTTATATCACATACACTACAATAACTTAGAAAATTACAAGATATCATGAAATTATCAAAAACATTAACAAAATACGAATTAAACATATCTTTGTCTGGCTGGACATGTTGGATGTCTGATCGGACAAAATTATTTTA
>SKCR01034700.1:0-62234 GCA_019454045.1 Zanthoxylum bungeanum
ATGCGGAAATAACTTCTTATTTTCCTTTTTGTTTTCTTGAATATAGAGAGCATGTCTGAGGAAAGAAGTGTTCACCGGGCAGCACTTGAAGCTTCTCTTCATGAAGTTTTATGTGACTGTTTTAGCAACGTGATACCTTTAATGTTGCAGTACTTTTTCTTGAAAAGTTTTTGCCATGTGATGTGTATTGGTTAATTTCAATCATGTTAGTTTTCTTATAGCTAATATTTTTTTCAACAAAAATTATATATAAGCTTCTAACCTTGTTTTTTTTTTTGTTTTTTAAATTACAGTAGAAAAATATTCTTCGAAATTGGTCTCTAGCAAGACAAAAAACTGGATAGGGAGTGAGAGTAAACATAATCATTATGCATGTTGTAGTTAAGTTCACTGTTTTTCCCAGTATAATTCGTGTAATTAAAGCCTCTTTCTGTGTTTATGGATAGTTGTTTCATCGATTTCCTGGGTGTTAAATTTTACTTTCAATAGATTTATGCCTACAGAAGAGGGGGCAGGTTTAGGTAGTATTCAAGGGTTATGTTTGGGATTTATGGGTGCCAACATTGTGGAAGGATAATAGCATAGAGAAAAGATATGGCTCGACACGAAACTTCTTTGAAGTTTTAAGCAATATAATGTCTGACACGATATTATATGAGGTTGAGGTGAGAAAATTTCGACACGGCATGAGGTCTAACATGAATCATACTGTGATATTCCCTCTTCCTCATTTTGTTTTGGCCCTCTGATTCTTTATGGACCCCGGTAAGATCTGATACGGAGTTGACTGGTTCATTATCCATCACACTGAAAACATCTCTTGTGGACCCATAAAGCACTCAAGGTACCCTACCCTTGCATTTGTAATAATGCATATAGTAATCCTAACTCCAAACTACCCTGGAGCAATATAATTTGGTTTAGTTTAGAATTATCATAATCGTAACTCCAACTTGTCGGAATTACAAGACAGGTAACTTTTCTTTTTCTTTTCCTGTAATTAGGAAGTTTGAGGCATAATTGATTGCTTGGTTAATGATGTCTGAGTTCCCAATCTTCAGACCTGATATGCAACCTTTCTATTATGCTTGTTTTTTATTTTATTAAAACCCATTATGTAATGAACTAGTATAGTTCATCTGCAAGTGATGTCAAAGAGACATCACCATTTTTCTGCTTTCTATATATGCCATTTACCAAAAGAATCCGTTCTTAGATTGGCATGGTATTTTTTCAACTGATAAGAGGTAAGAATAATGAAGTTATGCTGTGTCAACTCAAGAGAGATAACTGCCCTTGATAACATGCCTTTGTTTTCTTGATGTCCTTATTATGTTTGTTAAGAAACGTCTCTGATAGTCTGTTGAGCTAATACCGTGCTTCCATTTTTCAGTTCATCGGATTCTGCTTTTGGTATGGATATGATCAAGAGAATGCTCCATACCGGGCATCCAACCATGCTCAGTTGATTTTCAGTATTGGTGATCCGAATAACTCTACAAACTCCTGAGGAAAATGGTATGTTTTCTGCTAAATATTTGAGTTGGCAACCTTATATATGACAAGCAATTCATATGAGCATGTTTAGATGCACAATTTCTGTCAATATCCTCTGTTTGTATCCCTTCATTTTTTTTTTCCTTTCTACTTGTGGTGATTAATTTTGTTATGTTCATACTATTCTGTTACATTTCAATAATTACAATCTTCTTTTTTCTTTTTAAAATTGCGGGCTAGCTTTTTATGCCCTCTGATCCGTAACTTGTATTTCAGCCGCAACTCTTGTATAAATGCAGCATTACATTTATTTATCACATTATTAATCGTCATCCTAAAATCTGTTGGTTTGAACCCAATCAAATCAAATTTGATTCAATTTTTATAAAAAATTAAATGATTCCAAATTCATAAATTGAATGGTTTTGAAGCTGATTGAATTGAAATTTGATAAAAATCAAACCCAACCCAAAATGCATACTATTTAACAAAGGGATAATGACATCTTAAAACGGTATATTGAATATCATAAATTAATACATCGTGTATAACTTTATCGCATGATATAATCAACTGTAATATTCAAACATAACCGAACTCGACAAAATTATGAAACCGAACCGAAATTTGATAAAAACTTAAAAGCCCTAAACTTCCAAACCGAATGATTTGGAAATCAAATTGAGATTACCGAACCCGAAATATCCACCCCAACCCAAAACAGCTTTTATTCAAAACACTCCTAAGATAAGTCTAGAATTAAACGATTACTCAACAAATCCTTTGAATACTTGTAAAAAAATCCCCAAATAAACTATTATCATTTTATCTTTTAAATGTCCACACCCTACAAAAAACTAAATCTTCCCATAAATGTCAGGGGTCATTAAAAAGTCCAAGCAAGCTGAATATGTGATTCACATTTACTCCACACGCCCTAAATTAAAGATATGATCTTACGAATTTTATTAAATTTTAATCAAAATTAAATATCTTTCAAATATAAAATATCAAGTTGAAAAATTTATGTATTATTGAGGTATAACTCATAAGTTTCCAAATGGGCACATATATCGCTATTTTTCAAATTGAGTTCGGCACATTTTGACCAATTTTTTTGATAGGGACTACTCATTTGAAAACTTAAAATTTATATATCAATAATATTTATTTTTTTTACTTAGATTCTTTATAATTTGAAATATATTTATTTTTTTAATCAGAATTTAATTAAATGAGAAAAAATGGAGTGCCAATAAAAAAACAAAACTAATTTCATCAAATTTTCTACAACCACGTGAAACACAAATTATGTACATAAAAGGAATAAAATTGCACTTAATGAAAATATGTTGAAATATGCGGAATCTAGCGGAGGAAAATGAGTGTATGGAACTTATGAGGGAGTAAAAATGAGTGTAGAGTTTTTTTAATTAATTAATTACTCCAAAAATAAGATTTTTTTTTATAATTCTCTAATAAATATTTTGCATGGAAACTTTAATATTTTTACATTATGATATATTTTACATTATGATGAACACTAAAAAGTACACATTTATTAAAAGAAAAATCAATCATTTTACACTTGTAGACCTCTTTATTTTAGCATAATAATTAAATTTATGTTTTATATATTTTTATCGTGATTTTTATTTCTTATGTAGGTAAAATAATAATTTAGATACATAATTAGAAAATTGGACATAACATTTAGATTTTGGAGGCCAAAAACTTGAAAGGACATTCTAATAGTGTACAAATTCAGAAATACTAACCCTGTGCAATTTTCATATTTTAGCCATAATTTTTTACTCTGATATTGGATTGAAGTAATTCCAGTTTCAGATGAAAGAAAATTCAAAGATCTACAACTTTACTGCTGACAAAATTCTCTAATTCTGAAGTTTTCAATACCAAAATTGACGAAAGATCCAAAGTGTGTCATTTGTAATTAAAAAAAAATTAAACAAATATTTGGTAGAGGGTCACATCCACCTTTCGGTGGATACCTATCCACCTTGAAAATTGCATTGTAATTGTCTTTGACAATTGTAATGCAATTGTCGGGAGGTGCTTAGCACCTCTTGCTATAAATAGAGGTGCTTAACACCTTATTTCCTGAGCTTCTTTCACATGATTCTCTCTATAATTTTATGAAGGGATCCAGTTCTTATGTGTTTTATTTTTGTAAGGTTTCTCTTATAATTTCTTTTTTTAATAATAAAATTATGCGTGTTTTTATTTAAATTATGAGTAGCTGATTTATTTTGCTGGGAAAATAGTGAAACTTTTAAAATGAAAATTTAGATTAATCACACTTATATTATAATATATAAATTGTAATCTAATGATTAATATTTAATTTAATTTTAAATTAATTATTGACAAACTTTATTACCGCTTATATGGATGGTTTTTTTATTTGACATAATTGAGTATCTAACAGGACTTATTATAGACAAAAGTTATCACCGTCTTTATGGCTGATTTTATTTATTTTGCCATAATTAATTCCTTAAATAAATTAATTGGATAATAATGACAAATTATATATTGTAAAAAGTGAGATTTCTAAATTTGAAATATTAAAAGTGGATCCCCTAACCCCATCATTTTATTTTATTATTGCAGTTTAAATTAAAATCTCCAATCATTTCAAATAATCCAGTCTTTTTATTTTTCACTCAAATTATTATTTTATCTTATAAAATATATTCCATGTGGATCGATCCCGAACTTACCGAGTTATTTTATTATTTCGACACTCTTATACTTGGGAGTAAAAGAACCACTTTTTTTTAGCGTGTCACACTACAATATATTTTTTAAATTATTTTTATGATGCAAATTAGGGATGACAAAAAAGTATGGGCCCGGTCTGGCCTGGACCGGCCCTCCGGAGGGCAAAAAATCTCGGGTCGGACCCTAAAAGTAGAGGCCCGAGCCGGGCCCTAAAAGTAGAGTCTCGAGTCGGGCTCGATACATTAAGCATGGGCCCGGCCCTGCCCGGGCTTTAAAAAAATTTGATATACTAATTTATATAATAAATTATAAATATATATAATTTTGTTATTAATAAAAAATCGGACCGCCCTGGCCCGACGGACGCTTGGACCGGACTTTTCCCGAGCCCGAGTCAAAATTTGAATACCGGATTCGGACCGGCTTATCAAAGCCCGGGCTCGGCCCGGCCCATTACCAAACTTAATACAAATGGCCCCATCTTCAATAAAATAATAGCACTCTACAGCACTCATTTGAAAACAGGGATATATCTTATATGATATTTATAAGGATGATAATAGATCTTTAAAGAAGATCTGAAAGCTTAGTTTAGAAAATTGAATCACAGAAATCAACCAGATAAATGGAGAAGGGAATTAAGCACTTTGTTCTTGTACATGGTATTTGCTTTGGAGCATGGTGCTGGAACAAGCTTGCAACACTTCTCAAATCAACTGGTCACCATGTCACTGTTTTGGACCTTGGAGATAAAGATGAAGTTGCCACCATATCCCATTACCTGCAACCATTGGTGGATTTCATGGCTTCTCTACCTCAAGAACAGAAGGTGATTTTAGTGGGTCACAGTTATGGTGGTTTCCCAATTTCTTTGGCCATGGAGACCTTCCCTGACAAAATTCTAGTTGCTGTTTATGTTTCAGCCTTCATGCCAAATTTAAAATCACCACCTGCAACTCTAGTACAAGAGGTAACTAATTCAATTAATACTAGATCATCCTTACTTAATCATTTTTAATATACATAGCTGTTTAATTTTATTGGGTGCATGAAACAGTTCTTTAAAAGGACATCAATGGACTCTTTGTTGGACTTCAAATTCTCATTTGATCATGGAACAGAGAACCCACCAACTTCTGCTATTTTTGGCCCCAATTACATAACCAACAATCTTTGTCAAAATTGCCCAGAACAGGTAAAGCATCTTAAGAGGATTTTATATTAAATATTAATATATATCGAAAGATTGTTATGTTATTAAAAATATAAAATTCTTTTAATTTTGTTCACCGATCTATTCAGGAGTGTAAATTTTCAAGATATTATTGATAATGTGATAATTTTTGGGTAAACGGTTGATGATCTTTGTTAATGAAAAGATGGATGACTGATGTACAGTTTACAATTTTTGGGTGTACTGAACCAAATCAAAGCAACTCAATTGTGTATTTTTGAGAATGTGATAATCTTTGTACATGTTGAAATTTGGTTATAGGACTTGGAATTAGCCAAGATGCTGGTAAGATCAAGCGGGTTGTTCTTGGAGGATTTAGCAAAAGGATCTCTCCTAACAGAAGAAAATTTCGGATCAGTTGATAGAATTTTCATAATGTGCAAAGATGATAAGCTGTTAACTGAAGATTTCCAGAGATGGTTTATTGAGAATAGTGTGCCGACCAAAGATGTGAAGGTGATTGAAGTTGAAAGAGCTGATCATATGGTTATGCTTTCAAAGCCCCAAGAGCTCTGTCAATGCTTACTAGAAATTGCTCAATCATATGATTAACTAATTCTGTGTTTTTGTTTATTACCTTGTATTATCTCGTTTGACGTGATTTGATGGTCTATGGTTCATGATTTGACTTTCAGATCTTAAGTTCAAATATAGAAAGTGTATTTTTTATAAGAATCTCGGACCGTCGGAGATTTTACATGTTTCGAGTTCAGATAAGTGATTTAACTATTGGATTTCCCACATTTTCAAAAAAAAAAAAACTTGTATTATCTCATGTGGCAATCATGCTTTTGGAAAGAAAAAACCATATTGGAAAAGATTCCATAGACTTTTTGGGAATGGTGTTCAAAGATGGACACTATTGTCCAGGAAAGCATATTGCACAGGAACTTTTACACTTTCCAGATGACAACCTCTCAAGGAAGCAACTTCAACAATTCATTGGGATTGTGAATTATCTTAAGGAGTTCTTGCCACACGTCACCATTCATACCAGCCAGTTGTCTAAAATGATAAGAAAGAATGCACATGAGTGGGGACTCTCGCAGACTGAAGCCGTCCGTCAACTAAAGCAGATCTATCAAGATCCTCCTGCTTTAAAGATTCCCACAAATGGACAACGTATTTTGCAGACAGATGCAAGTGATGAATATTGGGGAGCCATACTCATTGAAAAAATTGAAGATAAGGAGTTCTACTGTGGACACGCCAGTGGACAATTCAAAGATGCTGAAACCCACAAACCGGATAAACCATGGCGAGATGATGCAGACCACAGTCCTACAGTTGGCACCCACAAAGATGTGGAGAAAAATGAGCCTCAACTTTTGAGGTTCACAGAAGAGAGGAAAAAAGATGAGATACTGCTTAAGGAAAAATCTGGACAGATCATAAAGCGTATCAGCGCCAGAGCATTTACTGTTCACGAGGTGGTAAAATAGTGGATTAGTAGTGGTGGTTATGGTGAAGTTCTCTTCTATTTGTGAGTATGAGGGAACCGTCTTCAATCATATTGTCTAAACACTTTGAGAGTCGGTTTAAAGTTTTATAATCATGTCTACTGTAAAGTCTTCTTCTTCATCTTCTACTTCTGCTAGTGAGTTAGTAAGAATATATTCTACTCTTTCCTTACCCCGTTCTTGTTCTAAAAAAATAGCCTCTAAAATAGAAAATCTTGTGGAATATTCACATATTCCAGAAGGTGTTCAAGTCAACAAGACTCATTCTTCTGTTAAACCCATATAACATGTACAAAACACCCAGTAGTATTACCAGGAGTATTCGTACTCTTATCTCTACAAATCGTCTGACTGCTAAAGAATATGTTCAGTCTTCCAAACTGGATCAGTGTGTTCTCCGAGCCACGACGGATGAACTATATGTAGATCTGAAGATTCCAAAAGACTTCGTCTCCAGTTGGAAATCTGAAGGGTACACTCATTTCCACATGGGTGCTGTGAGAGTTATTCTAACTCTCCATGGAAGGAAATGATTACCAGTGACTGCCAGACTTGCTCTGTTGGATTCTAGATTCAAGGAGTACCAACACGCAGTAATTGGCACTGTTCTTACCACTCTCCATGCCGGGAGTGTGTTGCTAACCTTTTACCCAAATTATAATCGGTCTTTGCAGGATCCAAATCTGCCGACTGATTTCAAGCTCCAAGTTTAGATCCAATGAGCAGCTCAGATGGAGACTTCGATGATGGCAACCTTACACCATCAGCTGGTGTACCATCTGCAAGATCATTCTGTTGATCTACCATCTGCCACAGCATCTAAATATGTTCTCATGATTTTGGCAGATCAGACCTCTGCTGACCAGGTGCCAACGATAGTGCAGATCCCACGACAGATCGAGAAGGAAGAGATGTTAAAGCTCATGCCTTTGGAATGGCTGACCAACTATGAGAGGTACCTACAGAAATCTTAGCCGGTCTAAAGCACTCAAGCTGTCTTCTCCAGACAGACGGATGGTATTGTTCGCACATCATTTGCCAAACCAGAACCAGTTGAAAGTGCGATACCATTCTCATGTATGATTTCTCTAGATCCAACCAATGGTCTGAGAGAAAAAGACATCACAATCAAAGCTTTTGACTCCAATGGCTTTCCGGTCTATGCTTCAAAGATCGATGGTCATTTCTTATGGGATGCTCCAGGGTCAGACATGTGCGACCCAAATTGTGACTGTCATCTTCTTGATGATAGTGCCGAAGATGAAGCACTCCTCAGGAGGAGGAGAATAAGGAAGTTAAAAAGCCAAAGCCTCCGTGCAAACCGGAGAAACCATGGTGTGATGATGCAGACCACAGTCCTACAGTTGGCACCCACAAAGATGTGGAGAAAAATGAGCCTCAACTTTCGAGGTTCACAGAAGAGGAGATAAAAGATGAGATACTGTTTAAGGATTTAAGGATGAATCTGGACAGATCATAAAGCGTATCCCATTCATCAACTGTCGTCCAAAGAAGTCTTGGACTCCTAAGCCTCTCCCACAGACGCAACCTTGCATGATGCTTCAGCCATCAACATCTTCTTATCAAGAGCAGTTCCCACCACTCGAGAAGATTGTTCACCCACAGACTAGGGTTGTCTCTAAGCCTTATGTCCAGCCAACTACGGTTACGCCCAGTGGTCAAATGGAGGAACCCAGACAACATGAAGCTATGCTAAACTGGCACACACAGAACGCCAGAGTTCAAAATATTTCGCAGTATTGAGACTAAAGTTGATCATGTTGTTCAGCATGTTCAAAGGACAGAAACAAATGTGGATTCGTTAGCTGCCCGGCTACAACAGATGTATGACATCACAGTGGCTCAAATTGCTCAGCTTGACAGGGATCTGAGAATGATGATCTCAAACAACTATTTTGGTCCAGAGTTTGACTATAAAGAAGCTGAGATAAAAAGACTGAAAGCATAACTTGTAAAAATTGATGCTGACAGGCGTACACCATTTGTTCCACAAGCTTTCACACAGAGCCCATTATCACCAACTTTCTCATACCCAGCATATCAGCCTTACCCACATTCATCATTTACCTCGTCCCAAACCGACTAGTCTAAAATCTATGGAAGTCCCCATAGTACTTGGAAACCAGCGCCTCCAAAAAGACAGTATCCAGAAAACCCAGTTCCACATCCACATACCCAACCTATATCACAACCGATATCACAACCAGGTCCTTCACAACCCTATACATGTCCTTCCCAAACACAAACTTATGTTCCAGAAACACAATTCCCTACTATACCGTTACAAACGTCTCAACCTCAACCGACTGTTACAACTCAGCAACTTTACACCCAACAGCTCTCAACCTTTGAGCCTAAACCTGAAAGTTCTGAATAGTCTTGTGAATCCTCAGAACCTGAGAATGATTCCGTCCAGATTGATTCCAGTGAGTCCGATGACATGACATACATCACAAAAATGTTAATGACCACATCTACTGGATCCAATTAGCCAATGACCGAAGAACTTGATGATTCAACTGAGCATGTACCTCTGGGTACAACAGTACAACCACATACGGCTTCTTCTAAGCCAGTTACAGGTCATTGGTTCACTTTTGATGATGTCCCACCGTCCAAGTGCCCTAACAGAATGCAAGAATTCATAGCTTGGACTGATCTTATGCTACTAAAGCCAGGAGGTCCTTGTAGAATTTGTCTCTCGAACTTTAAGAGCCTTGCAAGAATGGTTCCTTAGTCTCAGAGGATACATGCAACAACAATTCTACCAGGTCGAATCAGCGGCCGTAGCTATGGGAATCATACATAAAGAATTCCTTGGAGAAGGAGCCTCACTGTTAGAACAGGCTCGCAAGGAATACTTTCAAATGCGGTGTTGTTCCTTAAAGATCAAATATCTTAACATCCATTTCCAAAGAATGACAAAGAATTTCTACAAGCTCAACGGATACAGTGATCCGAACCTGAAGCATACATATGGTGCCTCTCTACCAGAGGAATTACATGAGGAAATGCAGCGCTTGATACAGGCCATGCAGTAGAAAGTTACAGACATGTCACTTGGCGAGATTCACCAGATTGCCCTCAAAGCTCTCAACAAGCTTTGTGATCTACGAGCTCTTATCAAAGAGATGCTCGAGAACAATCAGTCATTTAAAGCTGCCTGCAAGAAGCCTTATTTGCAGATCAAGTGCAAAGATAAGAAGAATTGTGCATGTCCTTCAAAGAAGAAATCTCATCATAAGCTCTTTTAGAAAAAGAATAGCAAGAAAGAGAAACAGCGCAAAGAATGGAGGCCAGTCTGATATTTCAAATAGAAAGATCGACGTGGAAAGCCTAAAGACAGCATGTGCTTCATTTGCAAAAAGAAAAAGCATTTCTCAAATGATTGTCCAAAGAATCCGAAGCAAGCTGCCAAGATGGTTCAGCAGATCCATCAGTCTTCCAGAATTGATCTTGATGATGCAGATGCAGAATCATGGTTTTCAGAATAAGATCAACTGGACAGTGAAACCGTGTTCGCTCTTAACAACCCTGAACTTTACAGTTCAGATTAATCTAGTTCAGATGATAGCAGTAGCTCAGACTGCTATATCCCGGTGTTCACTATACAGCCATGTCAGGCTCTTAAGCCTATTGTTCCAGTTCCTTTAGTCCATTTGCATATCCTGACATCTAAATATGCAAAGCCCATCAAAGTCATTGGATTTATGGACACATGAGATCACAGAAGCATGATGAATCCAGCAGTTTTGCCACCAAATGTATGGGTGAAGCATACAGAGTATTTCAAAGCTGTTGATGGTGAAGTTTTCTATACGGATCTCATCACCAAAACACCTATTGGTATCTGGTTCTTTCATGACTGCATAATTTGGACCAGAGTCATTGGTTCCAATTTACCGGATAAAGATATTTTGATTGGTTTTGATGTTTATCATCAAGCCAAGAAGCTTCAAATCCAACCTGATGGTATTCAGTTTAAAAGATTCATTAAGCCATATACTACTGTTCCAAAATTGTTTCAATCATCTGCAGTGGGGGTGAATATGGTGGATTTTGAAGAATTGAAACAACAGTTTTCTCCGTTCTGGTCAGAGTCTCACAACGACTTTACTCATCCAGCACCACTATAGAGAAATGAAGAGTTCTTTATTAAGCTACCTTTCAAGCTTAATGAGGATATCAACCCGACAAAGACTACACATCCGAGGATGACTCATTCGGACCTTGCTTTGGCCCAGAATGAATGCAACCAGTTGTTACAGCAAGGATTAATTGAGCCCACAACTTCTGATTGGGCTTGCCAAGCCTTTTATGTGGAGAACCGGTCAGAGAAGGCTCGTGGAAAGAAACGTCTAGTAATAGACTACAAGCCTCTCAACGCTTTCTTGAAAGATGATAAATTTCCATTGCCCAATATCAAATCAATGTTCGTCCATATCCGAGAAGCCCACATCTTCTCAAAGTTTGATCTTAAGGCATGTTTTTGGCAATTAGGTATAAGCCCAGAAGAAAGGCCCAAACAGCCTTTTGCATACCCAATGCTCACTACCAATGGAAAGTATTGCCTTTTGGCCTCAAGGTAGCGCCATCACTATTTCAAAAGTCAATGACAAAGATCTTCCAGCCTATAATGCATCATACATTGGTCTACATTGACGACTTGCTTATTTTCTCAAAAGATGTTGAGTCACACTACCAGTTGTTATGTCAATTCAGAGATCTTGTCCAGAGATATGGAATCATGCTTTCGGAAAGAAAAAGCCATATTGGAAAAGATTCCATAGACTTTTTGGGAATGGTGTTCAAATATGGACATTATTGTCTAGGAAAACATATTGCACATGAACTTCTGCACTTTCCAGATGACAACCTCTCAAGGAAGCAACTCCAACAATTCATTGGGATTGTAAATTATCTTAAGGATTTCTTGCCACATGTCACCATTCATACCAGCCAGTTGTCACATCATTTATGGCACATCAATGGTCTTTCTCCAAAGAAGTCCAGAACTTTGCAGAAACGATCTCGACTTTGGAACTCTATCCAAGCGACAACTGTAAAGTATTTTGATCAATTCCTGAAAAGCATCAAGGTCTCAAAGATCTCTCAACAAAAGATCTTACAGGATAATGACCTTGCCTCTTTACGTCTTGTCACCATGAAAGACGTTGATCTTACGATTCAAGCTTGGATATTGGAAAACTTCATTCCCGAAGAAGAAACCGAGGGTTACAACCCCTATAAAAGGAAGTTCATCTTTGATGGAAAAATCCATGAATTATACCAGATCATGACGAATATCCATGAGGAGCTCGATCTTGGTAATAAAAAGACTAAGATAATTATCCAAGAAAAATTCTCAAAATGGCCAGTCTCATCAAGAGCCATTATTGATCCAACCTACACAGATAGCCTCAAGGATCAATTTTACGAAAGTCTGTTTGATCAACCCGATGCATCAATGCCTAGTGAAATTACAGAAGATATTCTAGGCACCCCTCCATCTTGCTTTCGGAAATGGTGTTCTATTCTCAGAAACATCTGGGATGGAAAGTCCGACGGAATGACTCAGTACAAAGATGCTATTGTACATTGTGGTTATGAAACTTTTCATTCCACAATATTCATCAAGAGTCATAATTTCTTCCATAACTATAAATGGGATCTTGGAGACCTGTATGAACATGGTTTCCTTAATGGATTTGTTCTGGGACAAAATCCTATTCAGTCTGACTGTTTAGGTATTGACGAAGGTGATCTCAGATTACTTCCACCTAATGTCTGCAGTGAAATCAAAAGATGGTATAAGCGACATGGAAGTATCAACGTTTGGATCGATTCTATCTCTCCCGAGTGGACACAATATTATCTAAACGTTCATCCTCCGATGCATCTTATCCGGATCATCCCTTCGTCCTGTCTTTCTTCATGGAAGCTTGCTCATTGGCCATCAAGACCAAAGCCCAGGAAATACTTTGGCAATGACAACTTTTTTCCCAGAAGCTCTATCGTCAAGACACACCCACATGATTAGAGCTTTTTCTGCAGATAATGTCCGCTGAAGCTTGGAATGCAACACAAATGATAAAGCTTGGCGACGGTTCACCACTACAGATGTATTATACAAGGATACAATAAGATCAGCTTTCCCCAGAGTCTCTCTACCAGAATCATCAATGGTGACATCCCCATGACCAGCAAGGCAAAGGCTCAGTGGGAAGAATGCCAGTTTGAGGATGACCCTCTAGAAGACCTCCAGCCTCATGATTATTTTCCATGATCATGTTTGTCGTTTTGTTTCAATAATTCATGCTTTTGACAGCATAATTTGTGTGTTTTTACTTTATGTATGTATCATGCTTTAACATCTTTTCTTTTGCTTTTGCTTTTGTAAAAGTAGATTCCTTTGCTTTAGCTTTTGCTTTAGTTAAAGGAGTGGTCTTTGTTTGATCTTATCCTATTGGTGCGGGGTCTTGTCCCACCAAAGATGCTTTGTGTTTCCTCTCCTTCAGCTATATAAAGAGTGAAGTTTTTCTTTTGTAATCAAGTTTGAAGTTTGAAGTTTGGTTTTTCATAAACCTTAAGTAAAATAAGAAGTTTGCTTATCTCTCATGTTTTGCTAAGTAACTTTTTAGTTCTCTTTCAAAGCACGAGGGAGTCTCCCCTCAGCTGCAACCACTAGTCCATGAGTTTTCAGCTCACCTCTATCTATCTCTATGAGTATGATCTTCACTCGCCACACCGGTGGATCTTGTGAATCAGAAAATGGTTGGAAAAACACTGTCGATCCTTGTCTTAGGCGGTCTCCTATGTGAGTCCTGTTCACCCGAAGTGTGGGCGCCGAGGCCATGAGTGCCTTTATGCCCTTTAATGTGGTGGTAGGGACGTAGCAGAGAGCAAAAAAAAAAAAAAAAAATTGCACAAAGTCAAGTGGATGATTAAAATTAAAAGCTAAGGATGTGAGCAAAATGAATAAACGAATCGAATTCGTGTCGAATATCAAACTAATCGAATCATAATGTATTAAATTCGAATTCGAATTCGAATCGTTTATTAAACGAATCCTGATATTAGGATTCATATTCGATTGGTTTAATAAACGAATATTCGTATTTGATTCGTTTACATAAAATTAAACGAATTGAAACGAATTTAGTATTCGTTTAATAAACGAATATTTGCATTTGATTCGTTTATATAAAATTAAACGATATGTATTTTGTATTCATTTAATAAACGAATATTCGTATTCCATTCATTATTCGTTTAATCAAAATTAAATATAAAATATCAGTTAATTTTTAGGGTATAAGTAATTAATTACTAAAATAACTTTCTTGTTAAATACTTTTGTTAAAAAATTTTAAGGGTAAATTGGTAATATAATTAAACGGATATTAAACGATTTGGATTCAGATTCGATTCGTTTTATAAACGAATAAATGAATTGATAATCTCAAATTTGGATTCTATTCGTTTATTAAACGAATCAAATCGAATCGACCCATTTATTAAACGAATCCATTTTTTCAAATTCATATTTTCTTTAAAGCGAATCGAATCGAATAAATAAACGAATCCCGACCCAAATTGCCACCCCTGCAAGAGCATCCTTGATCAGTTGGTTAATATCACTTTTGAAACAGTGTACTGTGTACGGTATATATACAATAATTGGAAATGTCATTAAAATAAAATAGTGACAAAAAACACAAATAAAATTATGTCTTTTCAATTTTCATTGGCTAAATTTTTATTTTTAATTTAGGATTATTATCATTTCACTGCCGTACTAAAATGTAAAGATATAATAATAAATGAATCGGATGATTTTAACCAATTAATAACCAGATTTTTTGTTTCCTAAAAAATGGATGATTTTATTTTTTAATCAATTTTTCAATTTTTTTTGAAGTTTTTTATTGGTGATTTTGTGTGAAAAAGATGATGATTTTGTTTGAAACCATGAAAAAGAGTAAGTATTTTTATTTAAAATAGTTATTATCGGGATAATAATACTAGTATTATTAATTTATTATATTTCTTAAATAAAGATATTTTTTTTTATTTGCATCAAATTTGTCCTTAATAAATAGGGGTGGGCAAATGGTTCGGTTAGAACCGAATCGAAGTATTGGACCAAATTTAACTAAAATTTGAATAAAAATTTAATAGTTCCAAATCCCTAAACTGAACGGTTTCAAAATCGAACCAAATCTAAACCGAAATTTAATTAAAAAACAAACAAAACCGAACTCGAAATGTCCACCTCTTAGCATATGTTAATATTTTTATATCATTTCTTTGTGTAAATAATGTTCACAATTGTATAGATTGAGATTATGGTACATATCATAATAAAATTATTATATTCCATACTATTTCTCCCTTAACAAAAATATATTAAATCAAATCAAGAAGATTGACTTAATTAAAAGATATAAAAATTATTAATTCATATAATTTTATATAAATGCACGATTCCTAATTATAAATTGAATAATTCTTAAAAAATGCTCAAGGAAATCTCAAAACGGCATATTGAATCTCGTTTGATATAATCGATTGTAACATCCGAACCGACCTGAATCACCAAACCGAACTAAATATCAAATTGAACCAAAATTTTGATAAAAGTTGATGGGTTCCAAATTCCTAAATCGAATGATTCCGAAATCAAATCGAAATTTAACAAAAATTATACTGAACCCAAAATACCCATTCCTACTAATAATATTGACTTAATTAAAGATTATTAGATTATTTAGCATTTATTCATTATAAATGAATAGTTTTTACTAATTATGGGAGGATATTGAGAGATAAATTTAAAATATTTTTATTTTGAACCATGTGCAATGTCAAATTTACCATTATCGATTAACTTATAAGTAAACTCTAATTATTTCCAAGTGTTTTTTTGATTAAAATGCCCATATGTAGTGTTGTTGCTTCAATTTTATCAAGGAGAAATTATTGGTATTCTTCCAAAAGGAATTCATGAAAATAGTTGGCCAAAGTAAAGCGTGAAAGCAGGAAGCTTTGTTTCCAACCCAGGGTAAAAAGGAAAAAAAAAAATTGCCAATTTAATCTCCTTTTTAATAAGATTAAAAGAAAAAGTGGCAATTTCATAGTAGATAATAAAATTAAATACTAAACAGGATTAAAAATACCCGATATAAATGTCGCTGTAAAAAGTGAACCCCCAGAAGATGTCGTAGTACGAAACAAGCTTCCTGCTGCTGCTGTGGAAATAACTGTTGTTGTTGTTGGGGAAATTTGTGCTGTTGTTGTTTTGCAAATGGTTTTATTGTTGTTGTTGGGGCTGGAAGAGTGATTGGAGTTGCTGTTAGGGGTGTCCAAAGGTCGGTTCGGTTAAGTTTCGAACTGAATCGATCCAAATCAAAAATCGTTTGGTTCAAGAATTTCCGAATCGAATGGTTAAAATCGAACCGAATATAATCAATTTGGTTCGGTTCAAAACCGAATCGAATCGTTTTTTTAGAAGAATTAACCCACAAATCGATCGATTCGATTTACGATTTTACAAATCGATCGGTTCACATTCGAACCGAACCAAATTAAACCGATCATTTTAACTCGAACATAAACCGAAAAACCGAACCGAACCGATATTTTCGGTTCAATTCAGTTTGGTTTGGTTCGGTTAATTTGGTTGTGGACCTGTGGTGGAGTTGAACAAAATGAAAACGACATTGGGGAAGAATAAAAAAATCCATCTTCCAAAACTCAATTTTCGGTAAAATCAACAAGGCTGGATTAAGATAAATGGAGATGTGGCTAAGCAGGGATTGGTATTGTCTTCAGAGACCTCAATGGGTTTTGTACTGCTGCAACATTAAAAAGAACCAAGACTCAATGGAAATGTAATTTGGGCAGAAGCAATCCTGTTAGTGTTTGGCATGCAAACAGCAAAGGATTTGCTCATTATGTCATGGTTAACCTTGTATAATATATGTTCTAATACAATTAAATTAATTATTTGAAGGCGATTAAAATATCGTAGGTTTCATAGTGATTTTATCATAGTTAATATTGTATAATATATGTTCCAATACAATAAAATTAATTATTTAAAGACGAATAAAATGATATAGGTTTCATAGTGATTTGAAATTTTGAATGGTGATATATTCACACTATTCAGTCAGGTAACAGTAAGTTATTGTTTAAAGTGAAACTTTCCTCTTAGTCTCAGTCAAAGTTTCCCATCGAGTAAATTTGCACGTTGAAGGACAATAGTTAGTAGTTTTGTCTGAATTGATGTGTTTGCCAAGAGCAGGTAAAATTTTATTTGAAATTTAACAACTCGGCTGCCATTTCTGCAGAATGGGATAATCCGTAGAAAAAATAAAAAAATAAATAAATAAAAAAAGAAGAAGAAGAAGAATAAACTTTCTGGCATGTCCACATCCATACGTGAGTTTAGCATTATTTAGGAGTATTATGTGATGAAGCCAGTAATTAACAATAATTGTTGCAGTAATTAACGCAGAGTGCTTGGTTTGGTATGCAATTGCACCAGAAGAGAGGACACAAAATAGGCACGATGGCATTTCCTAAATTTTGAATTCAAGTTTTTAGAAGGGAAAAATGGTTATAATTATTTAATTTTCTTTCTCATAATAGCATTCCTAACTTATTCTTGCTCTCCACATTAAAACCATAAAAATAAGAAAAATGACAGAGACAAGACAGATGCAGAAGATCATTAGAGACCATTTCCAGGAGTTGAAATTGCCAGATCAGGCCATGAAAAGCAATCTGCTGTCCCGAAGGCACTAGCAGCTTCTCCACACTCAAACTGCCACGTGTTTCCAATCCCGCCGTCGCCGCCTCCATTATTAGCTGCAGCACCACCGTCAGACACCCCAGCCAAACCCCACATTCCTCTCCCGAGCCCTCCAAAACCCACATCACTAACAAACCCAGACCCGAGTCCAAGCCCAAACCCTCCCATTGTCAATGACCCATGTCCCTGAGGACTAAACAGGGACGCAAAGCCGCCGCCAATCCCGTTCATATTAGCAGAGCTTCCCTGAAACGGCACCAAAACAGGAGTTGCAAGCAGAGGGTAGTCTTGATGAAAAGAGCCGGAATTTCCACCAGTAGTAGTAGTGATCATATTCACGGTGCTGCTGGTGGCACTGCTGGAAGGAAGAATACGACAGCGTTTTGCGTTCTTACGGGTGCCACCACCAACGGGGATGTCCCTGAGAGTGCCACCTTGGGTCCAGTAACGGCGGCAGGCCTTGCAGAAGTGGCGGGGCTGGGAGAAGTTGTAGTTGTTGTAGTAACAGAACTTGGTGTTGGTGGAATCGCAACGTGGGCAAGCAAGTTGCTCTTGTTCTGCTGGTGGCGAAGTTCCAGGGTTCTTGGCGTTGGCCCTTTTGTTGCTGTTGCTCATGTAGTTGTTTTCATTGAAGCTCGTTGGCATTTTTGTTGATATTGGTGATCAGTAAGTGTTAAAGAAGAGAACTTTGTTTTGTATGTATGTGGTGGGTGGGATTTGGGAAGCAACTGAGAGGATCAATTTATGGAGATTGAGAGAGGGGGGAAAAAAAGAAGAAGAAGAAGAAGAATGAATAGGAGAATCTGAAACATGTTTAGGCTTATATGAGCAGGCTTTTACAGTGTATTCTGCTAGGAAGTAGGCACGAGGCACGACATTTTCAGTCAGTTCGGCAGGGTAATTAAGCTATGGCTCCCTCTGTGTGTTTTTTTTTTTCTTCCTTTTTTGGAATAATAGATTTGCATTGAAAAAACAATTTACACAAAATAAATCATTTCATGGGGGCAAACCCTCTGTTCAAATCAGTGATTTGAAATCTAGCCCGGTTACATCAACCCGAAATTGGGAGATAATCAATGTTTGATGAACGTTAAATTCATTAAATGAAAAATTAATCATTTAATAATATAGTTTTATTAATTCCTTAATTTATTATATTTATAAAATAATAATTAAATTTATGTTTTATATATTTTATTATGATTTTTATTTTTTATGTAGATGAAATAATATTTTGGATACATAATTAGAAAAATAGACATAACATTTGGGTTTTGGATGCCAAAAACATAGAAGAGCATTCTGATAATGTATAAATTCGGCAATTTTAACTTTGCACAATTTTAGTATTTTGGCCATAACTTTTTACTTCGATACCGGATTGAGGAGATTTCAATTCCAAATAAAAGAAGACTCAAATATCTACAACTTTGTTCTTTATAATATTTTCTAGCTCTGAGATTTTCAAATTCGAAATTAGTGAAGAATACAATGTGTTGTATGTAATTTTAATTATTAGAAAATAAAATAAAAAATAAATAAAAGTTGAAATGTTTGCAAAATGATCAATAAAAATAAAATAAAATAAAAAGTCAAAAAAAAAAAAAAAAGAAAAAAAAAATTAGTAAAAATTTATTGTTTGTATTTGATTTGGAAAATTATAATTAATAATTAAGGGATGAGCACTTCCACTATAAATAGAGGTGTCCACCTCTCATTTTCTTCATGCTTCTTTCATTTTCTCTCTTGAAGAACTTGGAAAAAGTGTATTGTGTGTTTTATTTTTCAAGTTTTATTGTAATTTTTTTTTTTCTTTTAATAATAAAATTATGTGTGTTTAAATTCAAAGCATGATTAGCTAATTTCATTTTGCTCGGGGTAAAATGGTGAAACTTTTAATATGAGAATATAAATTAATCTTACCTACATTATAATATATGAATTGTAATATGAAGACTAATCTTTTTTTTATATTTTGGGTGAGATTTAATCAAAATCTCTTATTCAATCATATTCAACCAACTAATTATACTATTCATACTGTACATAACACTATAAATAGACGTAATACAGTAAATGATGAAGGGATATTACCAGGATTTATAGATTCTAGAGGCAATAGAGTTAGATTGACTCGAAATCAGGTAAATCAGTTAATAGCTAGACAGCGTTTAAACCAAGAACCTAGTATTTTAGATGAAATACAATCTGATTAATATGAAAAGAAAACTTTATCAGTTTCTAAAAGGTTTAGAAGATCTTGAAATAAAAGATATTGATGATTTAAATAATTAAAATAAATAAAAAACTAAGGGTTTTTAAAAATAAAATAAGCTCTAAACCCGAAATATAGAAAACCGATTAAAATTATAATGATTGATAATATAATAAAAGCAAATGAACAAGAAAGGATTATATTTACAGTCTCTAGTAAAACAAAGGTAAAAGATGAGTAATCATGATAAAATTAATAATTTCATCAGAGCACTACATGAGCTCTCAATTGATGATAGTGGAGATTTATTAAATTTAGAAAGTAAATTAATATGCTAAAAAATCAATTAGAATCAAGAAAATTAGATTTGGAATAGAACTAAAATTAAAAATGATCATTGGAATGTTAGAAGCTACAGCAGAACAAGCATTCTGGTATAACAATATGGTTTGTAAAAGAAAATAGATTGGATAGAAGGACAACCTTCTGAATCAAATAAAAAATCCAAAATGGATAAATTAGATAAACATAATAAAAGAACAATTATCAATTGTGTAAAAGAACACATTCATCAACAAAAAATTGATAAGAATGTTGAATATTACAAAAGGCAAGGAATAGGACCATAAAAACAGCGCATTTTCTTTTAAATAAAAATTATAAACTTACAAAAGATATGAACAATTTAGAAGAAGCAATTAATCCAGGGTATAAAATTAATGTTGATTAATAAGGTATATCGGATGGAAAACCCAGACATAAATTCCATAGCTGAACCCGAATGGGCAGTAGTATGGTCTGCACTTGGGTATAACAATTCCACGTACCTATTAAAATAAAATGACTAATATATGTCAAATATCGTTGAGCAAATAAATCAAAAGATAGATAGAATTTTAATTAAGTTAGATGAGTTAGATAAAAGAATTAGACATAGAAATTACTACCATCTTTATAGAAAGAGAGATAAAAAATAAGAATAAAACTTCAAAAAGAGTAAGGCTCTAATCAAATAAGAAACAAAGAACCATTGCTGTTGAAAATATAAGCTACCAAAAAGGAAGTTTTGATGATTGGATTTATAATAATCAACTACCTAAAATTAAGCAAGATTTAGAAGAAATAAATAAGTTAAAAAGAGAAAATTTATCACATAGAAAAGAAAAGTAGATACCAAAGTGGAAAAAAGACTTAAATCTAAGGAAGATTCAAGCTCAAATGGAGAATCAAATTGAAGACTAATTTTTGATTTACAAGAATTAGAATTAAACCCTAAGGTATACATGGATGAACCCATGGGGCACACTGGTGGACCCACAGAGGTAAAATCTGAAAGAGAATATAATGATCCAGGAGCAAGCACATCTAGAAACCCTATAAGACCTAGAGCATCACAAAGTGATCAAGCTATGCCTGGAATGCTTTATAGAAATAAACCCTCCAGAAAACAAAGTTGGTCAAGCCAATTTATACCAAAAATTACAGAAGAACAACCAATACCTCCAAATGGTATGTATTTAAATCTTGATTGTGAATTAGACCCAAAAGAAGCTTTAAAACAATGGGCTAAGTCAATGGAATACTTTTATATATACTTTGCTAATGAAGAAGAGGAAGGTAAAATATGAAATGTTACATTCATGTTTCAAAGGAAATGTTAAAAATTGGTGGTACGGATAATAGATGCCACAAGAAATCTTATAAGAACAAATATAGTTAATGCATTTTATAGAAGTATAAAAGATGGAGTAGAAACCATGGCTGCATATATTTGTAGTGAATTTGTAGGAATGGACTTTTTTACAGATTTTGATAATCAAAGATATAAAGAAAGACTAAGAGCCAAAATGGCTATACAAAAATTAAGCATTTGTAAAATGTGTTTTATAAATGAATATACTTGTGAATTTCAAAAATATTATTATGAGTATTACATGAGTAATGAACAATTAGAACCATTAGAGATTTATATTATATGAAGTTACCAAGTCCTTGGGATGTTTATTTCATAAAGGAATTTGAAAAATATTCAAGAGAAAATCCTACTATCACACCTAATACCTTAGGAAGTAGAATAAAATTTTTAAAAGAAAGACTAGAAGATCTATGTTATCAAAGAAAACTTTTAAATAAAAGTAGAAAAACAAGTTTAGCATTGTGCTGTGAAAAGACAAATATGCCCACTCAATGGGGATGCAATTATAAAAAATTTTCCAAAAGAAGGAAAATCAAACAAAAGAAAGTAAAGAAATATAAAAGGTTTAAAAACATAAGGCAAAACCACATAAAAAGTATTTTAAAAGAAAACATAGAGAAAAACCAAAGAAAATAAAAAGAAAGATAGAAAGCCAAAATCTAAGTGTGAATGTTGGAATTGTGGAGAAATAGGTCATTAAGTTATGACTGTGACAAGAAAAAAGTTAGAATCCTAATAGAAGATTACGAAGAAATAAAATCTGAATTAAGTGAAATAGAAATTACAGCTTTAAGTACAGAAGAATCAGAAGTTTACGAAATATATTCTGATACATCTATTGATAATGAATAAAGATAAAGAAATTCTTGAAAATGACAGTATAGATGAAGTAGAAGTAGAAGAAAATTCTGAAGAATATGCAATGTGTGCAACCTTCGATAATAAAAAATTAGCTAAAATTGAAAAGCTTGAATTAAATTTAAAACATCCATCAAGTTTAATGATGAAACTAAGAAGTATGTACTTACGACAAAGAATTGTCATACACGAATATCAGGAATTAGAACGAAGTGTAGACATTACACATATTAAAGGAAATATAAAATTAAATTTGTTAACTCAATCTAGTATAAATGAAATAATAAAAAGTTAACACCCAGAAAAAGAGAAAAAATTAGATATGTATATCTAGCTGGTATTCAAATACTATTTAAATCTTTATTTAAAGAAGGAATAGATAGTCCAATCGTTATAAGTTTATTCGACGAAAGGTTTTATAATGTGAAAGATGCCCATTTAGGGACAGTAGAAGGCAACCTAGCGTATAAAAAATTGCTATTTACATGCTATCCCAAGTATAGCATAGATATAAAAGATAAAAATTTTAATGATGCCTTAAGTCTACATTTTGAATTACTAAAAGATAAATTTATAAAGCCAGGAAATAAAGTTATGAGCGTTTATTACTCAGCTTTGTTTTCTTTAAGTAATACAAATTATGGTGAAATTTATTCTAGTAAACCGTTTATTGAAATTTCAGAAGAATGTTCAGAGATAAGTCAAATAAGGGAACCCCTTTTACAAGAAATAAATATACCAGATAATTATAAAATAAAATTTGGTAAAGTTCCAAATTTAGAAGAAGGAAGTTCTTCAAGTAATAATATACCTATTAAATATAAAAATAACGAACTTGTAGTTTCACGAAGAAGAAGTCTAGATATAAATAAAAGAGAAAGAAATACAATCTTTACTATTCCTAAATTAAGAAGAAGTACAAGTTATTTAGAAGTTAAAAGACATGCACCTACCTTAAGGATAGATGGAGAATACTTCAATGGAATTGAAATGGTCAAAGGGCCATATATATTGGTTGACACTGGAGCAAGTAATTGTCATATAGCCAAAGATAAAAATTTTAATCTAAAATGTGAATCTGTAGAACCATATGAATATAAAAATTTTGATGGAACAATTTTTCAATGTACCCAAATTGTTATTGTACCAATCACCTTTGGAAATTATGAATTAAACATACCCTGCTATATGGATAGTGAAATGGAAGGAAGTACATATCATGTTCTCCTAGGAAATTCATTCTTAGAATCTTTAGAAGATTATAAAATAACCAAAAGGTTTTGAATTTACTAATGAAGGTGAAATTATTTTCTGCCCTAAAGTTAGAGAATAAAAGATAAATGAATGCCGAATGAAATAAAATTCCCTTTATCTGTTTATATCCAAATCGGATTTATAGAAATAATATAACCACTTGTGCTCTCTTAGATACTGGATCTGAGATCACGTTAATCAAATCCTTTTTATGGAAAGGATGGAACAATATGGAAAAACCCATGACAATTCAAGGAGTCACTGGAAATTCTAGTATAGGAAAATATACCCAAAATTTACCTATTCTACTAGGAAGTAAAATCATAGTTAAACGAATATATGCTTATGATAATCTCGAAGTAGACGTACTTTTAGGAAATGATTTTATACAGCAATTTGCTCAATATGCACAAACTTTGTACATGATCACCTTAAAAACACCTTGTGGTCATCTAGTAAAACTTCCAAGAGAATTTAAAACCATTTAGAGTTCAGCCAGTCAAGCGTGGTGATGAATAATATGGATCAAGTTAGAAATTAAAGCTCTAAGCTATAAATGTAAACAAGTAGTAAACTGCTTAGAAGAAGCAACCTTAACTATAGAAGATGTCAAAAAGGCAATAGCTGAAAATTATGGAGAAAATCCAATAGAAAAATGGGATATTCAAAGGAATATGCTGAAATTAAATTAGTTGACCAAACTAACATAATAAGAGTTAAACCTATGACTTATAATAAAGAAGATAAAGAAGAATTTAATAAACAAATAAAAGAACTATTAGATCTAAATCTAATAAGGCCTAGTAAAAGCCCACACAGCAGCCCAGCCTTTATGGTAAGAAATCATGCAGAAATTAAAAGAGGAAAAGCTCGAATGGTTATAAATTATAAAGAGCTGAATAAAGCAACACAATTTGACGGATATTTTATACCTAATAAAAATGTTTTAATCAACCTTGCAAAAGGAAAAAATTATTACTCTAAATTTGATTGTAAATCAGGCTTTTGGCAAATAAAATTAACTAAACAATCTGTGCCTTTGACAGCATTCAGTACCCCAAACGGTCATTATGAATGGCTAGTAATGCCTTTTGGATTAAAAAACGCACCTCAAATCTATCAACGAAAAATGGATAAGATTTTCTGTAAATATAATCATATATTAGTATATGTTGATGACATACTAATATGTTCAGAGACATATGAAGACACATAAAGCATTTAAAAGAATTTTCCGCTATATGTAAAACCAATGGTATAATTTTATCCAAAAGAAAGCTGAAATAAAGAAAAGTGAAATTGATTTTTTGGGATTAACTATAAGTTCTAATGGAATAAAGTTACAGCCTCATATATCTGAAAAAATCAGAGAATTCCCTGACATTTTGTCAGATAGAAAGATGATTCAAAAGTTTCTTGGATGTCTAAACTATTCTGAAAGTTTCATTCCAAACTTATCTAAAAAACGTGCAATTCTACAAAAGTTATTAAAGAAAAATAATACAAAAGGATGGACTGTAGAACATACAGAAGCGGTTAAAAAATTAAAAGAAGAATGTAGAGATTTGCCAAAGTTAAGATTACCAGATGAAAATGATAATTTAATAGTTCAAACTGATGCTTCTGATCTATATTGGGCAGCATTGTTAAAAACAGATATTGGTGAAATATGTAGATACTCAAGTGGAACTTTTACCAAGCTGAGGTAAATTATTCAACTAATGAAAAAGAGTTACTCGCAATTGTTCGAGGAATAAGAAAATTTACCTTATTTATTTTACCTAAAAAATTTATAGTTGAAACTGACAATACTCAGTAAAAGGTTTAATTTTTAAATAAATTGCCTCAAGAACCTCATTTAGAAGGTTACAAAGATGGCAAGTAATATTAAGTTTTTATAATTTTAATATTACATATATTAAAGGATCTGAAAATTTCTTGGCAGATCATTTAAGCAGATATCCAGAACATGGATAAAAACTTGGTCAATCAGATCAATGGTATCATGAGTAAACTTCTCAAAGTACAACAAAGACAGCATGCAATAGAACAAGATTTTGTGTCTTTTAAACAGAAAGTCTTTCAAGAAGTAAATGAGTTCCAAGTAAAGTTATCATCTGTCAATGATGAGTATAATGAGCTTTTTGAAGCTGTAGACTTGTATGCAGAAGATTTTGATTCTTTTGCAAAAGAGTTTTGGAGTGAACAAGGAACACCAGTTTTAGCTGGGTATTCATAAGATCCTTACGAGGATGTACAGGAAAGTTTGCAAACCCAAGCAAATGTACAGTCACAACAGCAACCTCAGCTGTGTATATTCCAGGCAACTTGCAGCCTCAAGCAAGTATAAATTCTCAAGGCTCACAGCCGTTACCACCACTTCGGGTATAAAAGAAAGTTTTAAATAAAGATTTATCTCTAAAACCATATTATTCTTCAAAACCCCGAACTTTTGTTTTGGGAGGAAGCAGTAGTCAAAATGAATCTGACAAGTTAAAGAATTTTCAAAAAAGAAAATCTGTTTCATTTTCAATCGAAAAACCCCTTTCTTCATGGGAAATGAGTATTTTGATTTTGCAAAACTCATTTATGAAATAAAACAAGGGGATGCATATTTCCGTTTACAAGATAAACACAGTATTTACCCAAGATTTACTTGTGTTCTTGATTGTTCTCCAATTTTTGTAAAAGTTGGCAGAATATGGATTTCTGGATAGACTTTATCCATCTAAAAATTTAAAAGAAATTTCTAATCTCCCTAGAGATTTTCAAAATGCAGTCAGAGAATTTGCAGAAAATGAAAATATATATTTAAGATTTTATTCAATCAGTCCCGAATTTGAAGGTCAAACAATTTATGAAGCCTTTCATTTAATAACCAGGGGTATGTAACAGAAGTCTCTCTAAGAGCATCAGATGTAGACTACAAAGTGCCATTCTTCAACAAGATGGATGCACTATAGAAGAGCACTTGGAATCAAGGTTATTGGAACACTGTTCAAAGAGTTTTATGAAAAGGGTTATCAGACCTATGAACAAGGACAAGGATGGATGATATCATGCCATATGAAGAAGGAAGAAGGTGCAAACAACTCGAACTCGAAAAAATAATACAGATAAACTACAGGTGGCCCAGTTGCCCAGAAACAGTGCTTGAAGCATGTCGATTATTGAAGCATCAAATCAACATCAGATAGTGGAAAGAAAAAACTAAAGAGAACAGCTCATAAAGCATTGAAAAATGTAAAAAAGAATAAAAGGTGATAAAGGTGGTAGACCCCATATGGTCCGCATGAAGATTAAAGATTCTTACAAAACTTTCGGCACCACAGAAAAGAGCCACGTAAAAAGAAAACCGTCGGCACCATAGAAGGTCAACAAATGTCCATTTTAACAGAAAAAATAAAGCCTATATAAGAAAATGCTGAAGATGAAAGAAGGGGCGAAATGTTTTTGAGTCTTCTTGTAATCTTTGCTAGCAGGTAAAGAAAATGTTTTAAAGAAATCTAAGGGAGTACTGAACTTCCTGTAAATCTTATGTTTATAGATATGTAAAATATTTGCATATAAATAAAAGTAGTCTTGATTCGTTGTACACAATCTCATCTTGGTTGGTTGACACAGTTAATAATTTACTCCATATAATATGAGTGAGTAATTTAAATCTGAACTAATTATTGACAAATTTTGTTACCGTCTTTATGGCTGATTTTATATATTTGGCATAATTGGCACCTAAATGGATTTGTTATAGAGAAATGTTATCACCGTCTTTATGGCTAGTTTTATATTTTTGGCATAATTAATTTCTGAAATAAATTAATGAGAAATAATGATAATTTATATATCATAAAAAGTAAGATTTTTTTATATTTGAAATATTAAGAGTGGATCCCCTAAATCCAAATCAGCTTTTAATTGATTATTGCATTCCAATTTAAAAATTTACCATCACTTCAAACAATTTACCATTTTTATGTTTACTCAAATTATTATTTTATTTTACTAAATCTATTCATTGTGGATTGACCCCGTGTTGGGATTTTTAAACGGTATTACCGGGTTAACGCGGGTACGCACGGAATGCGAAAAATCAAATTTTTCTGATTTCAATATTTTTCTTGGGTAATTAAAAATAAACTTTTTTCTAATTACTCAATACTCAAAAATTCATTTTTACCCCCAAAATCCATAATTTTTTACCAAATTGTCGAGAGACCCCAAAAGGTTTGCATTTTGATCATTTTAGTCCTAATTTGTCAAAAAAAAATTTAGGTGATTTCCAATCACTACCAAAATGATTTATACATGTCATATACATCAAAATGAAACTCACACACAAAATCCTCAATTTCCTTGAAACTGTCGAGAGCTCCCATTTTTGTGCATTTTGACAATTTTAGTCCTAAATTGCCAAATACAACTTTAGATGATTTTCAATCACTACCAAAATGATTCATACATCTCATATACTTCATATTAGAACACATATATGAAAAGCCCCAATTTTGATTTAAGTTAAAATCCTAATATTTTAAATTAATCAAATTAACAAAATTAATCAAAATTAATTCAATACAACACTTTAATCTAATCTCTACAACACCAAATAAGTCTCACCATTTTGAGACAAAAATCAAGATTCTAGGTCATCAATGAGTGGCCAACAACTTCTAGAAGGGCAACCAAGTCATATAATGACTAAAAGAGAGCTTATTAACACTTAACAAGCTTACTTTGATAACATACATGCTAACATTTTTCATTCAAGCTTCCAACATCCTTATTACAAAACCAAAGAGTAGAAAAACAATCAAGCATCACATGTTATAGCTAAGAACCATAGAAATATTTTTCTAGTTAAAGAAAAGTTGAAATTACCTACTAATCTTCAGGTTTCCTTTAAATTTCTTCTTTGTTCTTCATTTTTTCTCTCAACTTTTCTTTTTGTAATATTTGGAGGCTTAACACTTAAGTGAAGCAAATGAAAAAACAAAACCCTTTTTATATTTAAGGTTGGTCGAAAATAGGCATAAAAAGAAAATAGATATTTTTCAAACTTTAATCAAATTAAAAAAGTCAAAATCAATTTGATAACATTTTCTTTAAGTGCAAAAGTCAAAGATTAACACTTTAATCATTTCCAAATTTAAATATCAACTTAGATATTTTGTATTTCAATCACTTTAATTATTTAACAATTAAATAATTAAATAATTACTTAAATATAAATATATGTAATATATTTACTTTAAATAATTCACATACATATATTAATGATATATGTCAAATATCATAATTTGACAATTAATTAATGTGTATTTAATAAAATCATATATTAAATACAAATACACATTAATTAGGAAATGACCAAAAGGCCCCTATGTATGTATCTTTCGTTTAACCGTTGAACGATTTATAAATAATCAATATTATTCATAAATGTTGCCCTAGTGCTCTACGAGTATATTTTATTAGTGAGACTCTCTAAGTTCAGACATATCCGTCACGAAATCCAATTTCGTGTCCATAATCTACCCACCTGTAAATTATGATGACCACAAATAAACTCACTGAACCATACAGGTCGAGGTCATTGCATACATATAATCCCTCCGTCACAGGTATCCGAATTATTCCAGAGATATAGATATAAATGTCAAATCTCTATAGATATAATCTCATCGACGTTTCTATTAGCAATCTCGTAATAACACTTAGAACTCACTTCTACAGTGTACCACAGGCCCATGGATTTAACAGATTGCTAATCTTATATTGAGTACTTATGCTCTGTACACAGAGTTGACAGATTCTATCTTGACATACACATGATATCTAGAGGATCAATCCACACCCAACGAACATGTGAAGGTCTGACCTTTATAGGTCGGTGACGTGACTGCCATCAAAGTGTGGAAGATATCTCATATATCCACAGTGGTATCTCAAGTCAAAGAATCACTATGCTACTCAACCCGAGAAGATTCTTATTGACGTTGGTGTAACATCCATTAAGACTCTTCAGTGAGTCGTTTAGTGTTTATCCGATATAAACACCTACATATCTATACGTGTCTCTGAGACTCTTGGTTTTGAAATCAAAAATTCTAATATACGCCATGTACCGGTTTTAACGGGTTTACTTACTGATCAAGTAATGTAAACCTTGACCATAAACAGTTTAAGAAATGATACTGTAACATCCCCGATCCGGAGATGTTACCGGTGGGGAATAGGCCGTACTATTCCCCTGAGCCTCTGACATACTAACTGTATACTTTACTATTGTATTATCTCTCAACTATAACTTGAACATGGGACCCTTGCCCAAACCTTAACAAAAATAAAAGAAAGATTCATACTTACGTAAACTTAACGTCACATATATTTCGACTCTACACTTTAGTATTGAAACAACAACTTTACTATCCAATTTTCTGAAACTAAACTTTGCTTGACTTGACTGAACTCATACTCTGACTGGTGGACTCAGACCCATTAGTGACTGCCATCAGTATCCGTCCTCTCGAGCTCGTCCTCTCGGAATACCTGTAAAACAAATACTGGGAGTGGGGGGGTTAGATCGTTGTACGATCTAAGTGAGTGGACGAAAAACTGAAAATTTATATAAAAGCTTTTGGTTTCAAAACCATAGTGTCAGAAACATCTTAATATGAAAACTCTTTTCTAAAAACTTCTTCTGAAATCCCTTTTACAAAACTTGTCTTTTTGAAAACTACTTTTAAAATTCTGGTTTCTGAAAACTATTTCTGAAAAACTATTTACTGAAAATCTGATCATTGTGAACTGCTATGTATCTGAAAACCTTGACGTATGAGGGCATTACGTATCATCGTCCCCTCATACGCCTAACTGGAGCCAACAGTGCAAATCCATGAATTTGGGGCATTACGTATCGCCGCCCCCAAAGCATGCCTCTGCTGTCTCTGAAACTGGTGGTCTTGGGGCGTTACGTATCGCCGTCCCCCAAGCCACAAACTAGAACTGGGGGTGCGGATCTATGCTACCACTCAGCTTTGAAATAGGGTCTAGGGGCGTTACGTATCGCCGTCCCCCTAGCCCTGCTCTAGGATCTGGGGGCGTTACGTATCATCATCCCCCCAGTCCTCTACATGTGCACATATCCTCTGTTCGTCAATTCCATCTCTGTATAAGTTACATACTTGGTGGGTTTTTCCCCCATGCCCCGAAAAAACATAAATCTCATGTTTGAAAACATTTGTAACTCAAAACTCATGCTGAAAAATAATCTTTCTAAATCATCACTGTATGTATATAAAAAAAAAACATATGTAATAAAATTCATTCTAACGCCCTACATGCTTTTTAAAAGTAAGTCTGAATTCAAAATTGTTAAATAAATCAGTTCTAAAAAAAAGGTCCACTCACTGTTATGAGAATCTGGCTGGCATTGGATCCCTTGTCAAGGAAATTGCAGTTCCTGTGGATAATCTATGATCGGAAACTTGATTAATCTATGATGAGCGGAAAATATATCATATTTACCGCCCCTTTTACTTATATTTTTGTTTAGTTTCTCGGGTTTGATGAACGTTTTGATGTATTTTAGTTTATTTTACAGATAAAATAATATTGGGACACAATGAAATCATTTAGGACGAAATGTGGGTCAAATAAAGGCAAAAATTGGACTTGACATATTAATTTGGAGATTGAAAACTTGAAAGGGCGTTTTAACGAAGTGCAGTTTTGGAAATTCCAGTTTCGTGCATCTGTCGTATTTTGGGCATAACTTCTTACTTACTGATATCGGATTGAGCTTATTCAAGTTCCAAATTAAAGAAGACTCAAAGATCTACAACATGGAAAGACAAAATAATTTCGAATTCTGAAGAGTTAATGCCCGAAATTGATGAACCATACATAAGTGTGTTGTGTGTAATTATTAAAGTCATTTTCAAGTAAAAAATAAATTAATAAATTAATAATAAAAATCATCAAATCATCACCAAATAAGATAAGAGATTAGTGGAGCAATTAATAATGGATTTGGTGGAGCAATTAGTGGAGCAATTAATAATTGATTTGGTGGATGATTTGATGGAGGCAAAATTTTGCCTATAAATACCAAGCCATTTCATTTGTAAAATTCATACTTTCTTCTAAGGAATTCCTTAAGAATACTAAGAAGATTGTATCTTGTTTGTTTATTTACAGCTTTCAGTAATTAATTTCCGCTTTCGCAATTCTTTTCTTTACTTTTCAGTTTTTACTTTCCGCAATTTATTTTTACGCACATTACTTTTCTTCTTTAATTTTCAGTTTTTACTTTTCAGTAATGAGGAGGTAACTCCCCTTTGCTGGGGTAAAGGTAAAACTTTTATTACTAATATTTAGATTAATCTCCCTTAATTATAATATATAAACTAGTAAAACCTAACTTAACGAGGATACCGCCATATTGGTCGGTTGGTAATTATTTAAATTGGTTTTAACCTGACTAAACTGGATACCGCTTGATTGGTCGGTTGGTAATTAATTATTAATTTGACTTAATCTGGATACCGCCTATATGGCTGGTTGGTAATTATCATGTAAAGTTAATATATTATATTAAGGGAGATATCTAAAATAGAAGTAATAAAAGTGGATCTTTTACCTCAGCATTTTCTTTAATTATACTTTTACTTTATTTACTTTTCAGCAATTTACTTTCAGCATTTACTTTTCAGCAATTTACTTTTCAGCAATTTACTTTCAGCATTTACTTTTCAATAATTTACTTTCAGCATTTACTTTTCAGTTTTAATTTCAGTATTACTTTCCGTCCTCCTTTACTTTTCAGCAACTTACTTATGTCTTTTATTTTATTTAAGTTTTTACTAGCCCTAGTTATGTGTCATAACTAAGTTAGTTATTCAGGGTTGTGATGAATTCTAATATCACCGTTTATAAGGGGTTATTTTATAGTTTGGGTAATTTAAAGGTTTACTTATTAAGTCTTAAGCTTAATGCTTCTTGTTGTCTGATTACCAATAAGATTGATCTGGTAAATCTAAAATGAACTAGACATAGGGATTTTAGGTTTCAGCCTTAGACGTAATAGCCCTCGATCTTCCTTGAGGATAGATAACCCTTTAATAGATTTCCTTACAAGATAGACATATACCTGTCGAGCGAGGGTATCCATAATGGAACTTAAACTTAATGAATCCAGGTAATTTGGTTGACATAGACATATGGTTCAATTGGGTTATACTGGGTATTTACGTCTGACCATCGACAGAGGCTTTGCATAATTTAGTGTTCCAGGTTAGTAAACTGATTTATTACACAAACATAAAATAATCCACTTCATCTTTTAAAAGATATTAGAAGGATTCACAGCCCTAGATCTTGTGTCTTTTGTTATTTTCCTTAGTATATTTCTTTTGTCTTTTTATTTATTTAGTAAATCTACAATCAACCAATCAATCAGCAATGATTCTCTTCTCCCTCAATTAGATATCTGTAAATAAATAGATTCAATAATAATAACAACAGTAGGAATTAAGTTCTCGTGGGATCGATATTTTTATACTACTTGAACGATACGTGCGCTTGCGTTATACGTGTGTGTTACGCCGGTCAAGTTTTTGCGCCCGTTGCCAGAGACTTATTTTTTCTTGAGTTATTAATTTTGAAGTTATCTAATTTACTTGTATCTAATTTTCTTTATTTTTATCTGTAATTTTTTATTTCTTTCTTTTGTTTTCAGGTGATTGAAAAATGGAACATTATTGGGAGATTGAAGATTACGAGCTTTACTAGAAGAAGATACACCCAAAATCTGGGAGCAACAGTTCGGTTTTCCGAGGCCTGTTGTCCAGCCCAACAATTATCACTGGATGCCAGAACCAAGCAATATTACATTTGCTCAACAGAACGCAATTGGGAGATGTGACATATGTAATGGTAACCACTCTAGAGATTTTTGCGAATACAACTACCATCCAGGGTGGCAGAGCTATGAAGATCCTTCATGGTATGACGAGCCATCACATTTCACAGAACCACATTTTCCATCTTATCCACCACCCACCTACAATGATCTTCATCAACAATCAGAACAATCAGAAGAAGATCAGATGATTGACATGCTCAAAGATGTGTTCAAGAAACGAGATGAAAAATTGGATACAATGCTTGAAACATTCCAGAATCAACTCGAAAGTATTCAGAGACAATTAGCATCCTTCAGAGAATGACTGAGCAGATCAGACAATTAACAGAAAACCAGAGCTACATACCTCAAGCCATTTTCAGATGAAGCCTTCGAGTACCAAGCATTTCACGATGACACTTTAGCAGAAAAGAAGGTTGAGCAGAATCAAGAATCAGAGGTATCAGTTCAGGAGCCCGAACCGGCAAAGTCTCGATTTGATTTTTATTATTCAGATTCTGACGAGGATGAAGCTGATCTATTTGTACCAACTGCACCAACAACGGAGGATCAAACTTTTAATCCTCAAAATGAAGATCTTGGAGCATGATTTACCTTGATGTTTGAAGAAGATCTACCCGAGCCAATCATTTCACCAAAATCAGAGGATTAAGACCTAAAATCTGACACATCTTTTCATCCTCAGGTTGACAATTTTGAAGCATGTATTTCACAGATGACAGATGAAGAGCTGAATGCAGAAATTTTCAAATACATCTGTGAAGAAAAGGTGGAGCAAGAAGCAGAGCAAATGGAGGAGCAAATTTCTGAACTTATTAAAGATTCAGAGCATTTAGAAGAAACATCACTGTTTTGGGGAGTACAATTTAGAGATATCACCCGGAAGCTTGATAGAATGGAACTTCCATTCAAGGTCAAGCACCATACGAGACCTCCTGATTTTATTTCTTTCTTTTCAGGAACCACTGGAGCAATAAAGGTTAAAAAGGTGGCACAAGCACTGAATGAGACAAAATATTTTTTGCCACTTTACCGTTGGAAAAGACCATTCAAAAGCAACGCTCATCGGATTGTCTTTAATTGGACATCCAAAACGACGCTGAAACCTCATTGACATATGGATTTCAGTCACGTCTGGCTGGAGATGAAAAATTTAGCGCTAGCAGGGAGGCAACCTATGCAATTTGTTGTAATTTCTATTTTTATATTTTGTGTATACATGTTGTAGAGTTTTTAATTTTTTGTGTTATTTTTGTAGGGAAAAGCACAAACGGAACATTTTAAGACAGAAGGAATGGTGTTTGGCAAAGATAAGAGATAATTCATTAGCGATTGCTGAGTAAGGAATGGATTCTTGAGACGCATCCTAATGAATTTATACTAAGCGAGTGGCTTATTGTGTACACAATTTCGTTGCCTTAATTATTGTTTTGATTTGCTTTTCTATTTTATTTCCTTTATTTTCGCCGAAAAGATCTAAACTTTTTAAATTTTTCACGATTTATTTTAACATTAATCTAATAATTGTCATTTGGCAGGTACTAGTTCTACTATTACTCACCCATTTTCAGGTTCTATAAATTCAGCTCTACATTTCTTTCTTCGACACATTCAATTATCATTCAAAAACAGAAAGAAAATGGAAGCAACTTCACAGCAGCGAGTCAAGCGAATTTGTGTTTTATGTGGATCCAATTCTGGTAATAAACCAGAATTCATTGAGGCTGCAAAGGAATTGGGGAGAGTCATAGCAGAGAAAAAATATGCACCCAGTATATGGCGGTGGCAATCTTGGAATGATGGGAAGCATTTCAAAAGCCGTTCAGGAAGGTGGCGGTCATGTTTTGGGAATCATTCCAAAACCTTTGGCAGACGAACATTAATTGGACCAACAAATGGAGATGAACGCATTGTATCAGGTATGTCTGAACAAATCCATGAAATGATCAATACTGAGGATGCGTTTATTGCGTTACCAGGTGGCTTGGAACGTTTGAAGAAATGTTCACCGTAGCATCATGGGCACACTTAAACATTCATCGGAAGCCCATTGGGTTACTTAACATTGAGCATTTCTTTGATTTTCTGTTTTTATTTCTTGCGGAAGCCAAAAGACATGATTTCGTCATAAAATCTGTTCAAGATATTTTCCTGACTGCTACAAAGGCCGAAGAATTAATTGACCAAATCCTAGCCTTTGAACCAAAACTCGACCCCATTCTTTTCAAGTTGAACTGGTCAGATAACGATCGTGGTAAGAAGCGTAAATTGGACATAGATCTTAATCGGTAATTTTTCTATATTACAGCTAACCAGGTATTACCTTCTAAACTTTTCTTTCACTGTTTAAGACATTGGGGACAATGTCTCATTTAGGTTTGGGGGAGGGAATTAGTTGATCAGTACCTTGTTTTTAGTTTGTGTGTTGTTTAGTCAAAATTTTTCGAAAAATACAAAAAAAAAATTTTTTGAAAAATTGAAAAAAATTACAAAAATATTTTGCGTATTGGTGTTTTTTTTGACTAAAAAGGTGGTGAAATTAGTAAGAGAAGTGAGAACAGTAAGGAGTTTTTCACTCATGAGACGTATCTCAAACCTAATTCGGAAACAAGTATTTTTGATTGATTTCCTTTTGAATTATTTAATTGTGAATTCTACATAATACTGACTAAAAAAGGACTTCATAGCTCAATTAGCAGATTTATCAACATGACATAGTAACATACAGACATGAGTTGTAATTGAAAAGTTTAATATTAGTGCCTCTAGTTTAATTGGAGAAAGACATTCCAAAAGTGAGGAGTAAAAAAACAAAAAAAAAAAAACACGTCTGAGATCCGCGTGATTAATGTCTGTAAGGGTGTTTTAACACCCAGTGCCCTAAAGCCAACTGGTTTGGGAGTACACTGGCCCAAAGCTCGATACATGGATCAAGAGGTTGCAAAAATAATAGATCTGAAGTCTGAAGTAATTGACCGGCGTAAACACACACGTATAACGCAAGCGTACGTATCGTTCAAGTAGTATAAAAAGTATCGATCCCACGAGGACTTAAAACCTTTTGTTATCAATTTATTGAGGTTAACTGTTTACTGGTATCTAACAGATTGATTTGATTTGGTTGGAAAAAGGCGATGATTCTAAATTTAAAACAAGTAAATAAATAAATTGCTTAAAAGTAGATTTTAAGGAAATTCAATATTAAAAACTATCCAGGGTTGTGATTTATTTCAATATTATTTAAAAGATGAAGTAGTTATCTTATAGTTGGGTAAAATCAATTTATTAACCTGGAACACTAATTTATGTAAAAGCCTCTTCCGATGGTCAATTACAAATACCTAGTATAATCCAATTGAACCATATGTCTATGTCAACCAAATTACCTAGATTCATTAAGTTCAAGTTCCAATTATGGCTACCCCCGCCCCCGCCCAACAGGTATATTCCTATCCTGTAAGGAAATCTATTAAAGGGTTATCTATCCTCAAGGAAGATCGTGGGCTATTGAGTCTAAGGTCTTAAACTTAAAATCCCTATGTCTAGTTCATTTTAAGTTTACCTAATCAATTTAATTAATGGCCAGTTAATTAAAGAGCATTAAGATTAAGACTCAATAAATAAATCTTTAAATTACCCAAACTATAATCTAACCCTTATAAACCGGTTTAATTGAAATTCATCACAACCCTAGATAACTAACTTAGCTACGACACATAACTAGGGCTAAAAACTTAAAAGATTTAAAATAAAATTGCATAAGGTAAATGCAGGTAATAAATGCTGAAAGTGAATTAAAATAAAATTGCTAAGGTAAAAGGAATTACTTCTACTATATACTAATTAGATTTCTCCCATAATATAATATAAGCTTTGCAAAACATTATCAACCAGCCATATAGGCGGAATTTTGATTTAATCAGTTTAAAAACAACCAGCCATAAAGGCGGAATCATTTTAATATAAACCAGCCATAAAAAAATGGCGGAACCAAAATAACCAGCCATAAAGGCGGAATAGAATTTTATTACCCACCGACCAATCTGGCGGTATCCTGATTAAGTCAATTTAAAACTTTGAATATATTATAATTATGGGAGAATAATCTAAGAAGTAATAGTAAAAGAATTACCTTTTACCTTAACAGAAGGAAGTTACCTCCTCATAATGAGTAGTAAAAACTGTAAAATAAAGAAAGTAAATTATTATTATTACAGAACTAATTAAAAATTACAAAACTTTATTAAAAGAAACTTAGAGAGAGAAGAACTCCCTAACTACATCAAAGAAGTGGGAGGAATGGTACAACAAAAACTGAAATCTCGAGCTCTATTTATAGGCGCGGATGGGGTCTGGGCGTCGCGACGCTAGTTCCGCGTCGCGACGCGCGCTACAGTGACACGTGTCACTTGCTGATTGTCGGCTCGATCTTATCCGATGACGTGGCACTGTTCATGACGTCATTGCTTACGTCACTCTGAGGTGCACTGTCGGCAGCGTCAGATCGTGACACGTGGCAGCGGGCATTTTAGCAAGTCGTTGCGATGTCGACACGTGGCAAGGCGCAAGATAGCATAGATGATGATTGTCGGCACCGTAGGATGATGACACGTGGCAAGCGCACGTTAGCAGTCTTCTGTGATGGTGACACGTGGCACGGCGCACGTTAGCAAAGTCAAACTTTTCTCAAATTCTGATTGTGTGGACCCGGCGCATTTAGCAGATCCGGCGCATGCTGGGCGTCGCGGCGCGCAATGATCCAGCGTCGCGACGCGCAGAAGATGAAAATATTCCTGTTGACGCATTTTTGTCCGGTTTTGCCCCAAATTGCCTCCAGTGCTGTCCAAACTTTATTTATCTGCAAAATAACAACAAAACACATCAAAACGTTCATAAACTCGAGAAACAATACAAAACATTAGGTTAAATGAGTGAGAAATAGTGATATAAATACCACTCATCACACCCCCAAACCTAACATTTTGCTAGTCCTCGAGCAAAACAGAAAATAAAATAACATGAAAATAAATTTAACTAAGCCACTTTCGTAGGGATCACGGTTGCATTTAGCATATGCAACAAGCCTTTAAACCCCTAGGTGTCCCTAGTGGACGAGTTGTAGTCTCGTGAGGGTTACAGCAATGATACCCACAAACATTTTACAAAAGTAAAAAGTAGTAAAACTAATGCACACAAAAGCAAAAAGACAAGCGAAAAGAGAATAAAGAAAGTTAGTGACTAATCAGGTGAAAATTCTACTCCAAGTTACTAGTTGTTTTGTTTCTTTCTAAATTACCGAATAAGTAAATTCTCCGATTATTTTTACCATTCTCCATATACACAGCCAACAAAATATTAATCAACTCATTTTTGCCCACAACAGTCATAAGTGCAGTTGATAAGAGAGTAATATTTTTGTCCTAAAGTTCTATCAGATTTCACACCTTTTTGTAGCAATGGAATAATTTTCTGATTTTTCTGATTTTTTCTTTGATTTTTCTCTATTTTTTATTTATATACAATACCTTCCGTCTATGTAGCGAGCTTTAGGTCGGTGGCTCCCAAACCAGTTGGCTTTAGGGCACCAGGTGTTAAAACACCCCTACGGACTTAATTACTCAGACTTCAGATATATATATATTTTTTTGCAGCATCTTTGATCCATGTAGCGAGCTTTGGGCCAGTGACTCCCAAACCAGTTGGTTTTAGGGCACTAGGTGTTAAAACACCCTTACAGACTTAATAACCCGGATCTTAGATACTTTATTTTTGTAAATCAGAATTTTTTTTTTTTTTTTTTACTCCATCACTTTTGAGATGCTTCCTCCAATTAAACTATAGCACTGAATATTACAAACTTTTCAATTTTAGCTCATGACCGTATGTTTCCATGTATGTTGATAATACCTGCCAACTGAGCATAAGAAGATCCATTTTAGTCCGTTTTATGGAGAATTTACGAATTAAATAATTTAAAATGAAATAAACAAAAATTAACTTGTTTTGAAATAAATGGTTTGAGATACGTCTCAGGAGTGGAAACTCCTTACTCGGCTATCTCTTACCAATTCCACCTTTTTAGTCAAAACACAAAAATGCAAAATATTTTGTAATTTTTTGAAAATTTTTCAATTTTTTTGTATTTTTCGAAAAATTTTGAACTAAAAATAAAAACAACACACACACTAAAAACAAGGTACTAATCAACTAATTCCCTCCCCCAAACCTAAATGAGACATTGTCCCCAATGTCTTAAACAGTAAAAGGAGAGTTAGAAGGTTGTACCTGGTTAGCTGAAATCTACAGGAAATTAAAGGTTAAGATCCAGATTAACACGACGCCTCTTACCACGATCGTCCTCGGACCAATTTATCTTCGAAATGATAGGGTCAACTTGTGGTTCATAGGCTATGAGTTGGTCTATTAGATCCGGAGCAAGTCTGGCAGTGAAGAGGAGTTCTTTCATAGGTTTTGACACGAACCCATTTCTCCGAGCATCATCAAGAAACACACAAAGAAAATCATAAAATCCATCAACGTTAAGCAGTCCAAGCGGTTTCTGGTGTATGTTCAGGTTCGCCCAAGATAGAACTATAAAAATTTCCTCCAATGTACCTAAGCCACCTGGCAAAGCAATAAAAGCATCAGCACGGTTAATCATTTCTACCAAACGTTCAGACATACCTGATACGATCAGTTCCTCTCCGTTTGATGATCCAATAAGATTTGCCTCTGCCAAGGGTTTTGGGATGATTCCCAAAACATGACTGCCTCCTTCCTGTACGCCTTTGAAACGATCCCCATAAGTCCGAGATTTCCTCCGCCATATATTAAGTGCATATTCCTTGCAGCTAAAACTCGACCCAATTCCTGTGCTGCTTCTATGTATTGTGGTTTAGTACCAACAGTACTACCGCAAACACACAGATGTTTTCAACTCGTCTTCTTGAAGTGGCTTCCATTTTTTTATGTTTTTCTTTTCAACTCTGGATGACTTCAAAGGTGCAATGATGAGTTGAATTTATAATACCTGAAAAGGGTGAGTAAAAATAGCACAAGTATCTTCCAAAGGACGATTAGTAGCAAAATAGTAAAATAGATTATGATAGTCAACAAGATCTGGATCCTGTCGGAGGAAATAAAAGAAAACAACAAAACAAATCACATTATTAGGAAAAGACAAAGAGATATAATATGTACAAAAATTTACAGCTTGATTAACGTCTATGCGTCAGGGACAAGCTTCCCATCCAATTTTCTTATAAATTGGCAAACAGGGTCTTTTTTAGTCAGATTCCCAAGACTTAACTGTTGTCTTTCTTTTTGAAATTGTGTATGTAATCTGCGAAAGTCTATGTGAACATATCCACTGGGATGCGTCTCAAGAGTCGAAGATATATCATCTAAAGACTCCTTACTCAAGCCATCCCTAATGAATTTAATTTTGTCTTCGCGATTATCAGACACCATTCCTAAAGAACGACAACGAGTATTGCAATTCCAACGTGCACATTTGTAACAAACACCCATTTGCTTAGCTCTTCGTTTCTTTGCATAGGTGCTTCTTCCAAAACCAGGCAAGTGTGAAATAAAAGAGTCAGAAGACTCACCTGCCAATCGGACTCGTGCTTCAATTACCCAACGAATGTCATTGGGAACACCATAGATTGTCAGTAACCTCATCCGTTCCAAGCGAGCTTTATAGATTTTCATCAGAGATTTTTGAGGGAGAGAAGGAAATTGCTTGTGAAGATTTGAGAGAGCTTCGTCCATCTTGAAATGACTTAATCTGCAAAAACTAAACACACAAAATTAAATCACACCAAATCACAATATATACAAAAATTGCATGGGTTGCCTCCCTGCGAGCGCTAAGTTTAAAGTCGTCAGCTAGACGTGACTCTTGAACGTTTATGCTGGATCTGAAAGTGTGACACTTTCTTTTTGTCGCTCAAATGATTCTCCCCAGTAGTGCTTGACACGCTGACTGTTAACTTTGAATGTGTTGTTGGTATTGGGATCCAGTAACTCAACAGCTCCATATATGGTAAAACCTGAGTGATCACAAATGGTCCGGACCACCTAGATTTCAACTTTCCAGGGAAAAGTTTCAATCTCGAGTTGTACAACAACACCTGCTGCCTTGGTTCCAACTGTCTGTGCACTATTTTTCGGTGGTCATGCCATTTTTTGGTCTTTTCTTGTATAATTTGGCATTGTCATAAGCCTGTAGGCGAAATTCCTCCAATTCATTGAGTTGGTGAAGTCTTTTCTCTCCTGCAGCTTGTGAGTCAAGATTCAACTTCTTCAGTGCCCAGTACGCCTTGTGTTCAAGCTCAACTGGCAGATGGCATGCTTTTCCAAACACCAATCGATATGGAGACATACCAATGGGTGTCTTGTAAGCTGTTCGGTAGGCCCATAATGCATCATCTAATTTTGTAGACCAGTCCCTCCTTGTTGATCCAACGGTCCTTTCTAGGATTCTCTTGATCTCCCTGTTTGAAACCTCAACCTGTCCATTTGACTGTGGATGGTAAGCAGTGGCAACTTTGTGAGTAACTCCGTATTTGGATAGGAGTGCATCGAAGTATTTGTTGCAGAAATGAGAGCCACCATCGCTGATGATTGCTCGAGGTGTTCCAAACCGAGTGAAAATGTTCTTTTTCAGGAATTTGATCACCACTTTGGAATCATTGGATGGTAGTGCAATTGCCTCAACCCATTTGGAGACGTAGTCTACAGCAACCAGGATGTACAGGTTTCCAAATGATGGAACAAAGGGTCCCATGAAATCAATACCCCATACATCGAATATTTCCACTTCCAAAATGTTTTGCAACGGTCCTTCGTTTCTCCTCGAAATATTCCCCGTTCTCTGGCACCTGTCACATTGAAAAGCAAAAAGATAAGCATCTTTAAAAAGTGTGGGCCAGAACAAACCTGATTGAAGGACTTTGGCTGCAGTTTTGTTTCCACTGAAGTGTCCGCCGTATGGTGATGAATGACAGTGTTGCAAAACACTGTTGACCTCCTCCTGTGGAACACACCGTCTCAATAATTGATCAGCACACGTTTAAACAGGTATGGTTCATCCCAGACATTATGCTTGACTTCTTTGAAGAATTTCTTCCGTTGCTGAGTTGTCCATTCCAACGGCCATTTTCCTGATACAATATAATTGACATAGTCAGCATACCAAGGGACTTCATGTTGTTTATGGAAAACAGTTGTTCATCTGGAAAAGTTTCTTTGATTGTCAGTTCTTTGTCAGCTGTTTCTCCATTCTCGAGCCTCGATAAGTGATCTGCCACCTGGTTTTCTGTTCCTTTCCTGTCTCGAATCTCCACGTCGAATTCTTGCAAAAGAAGTATCCAACGGATCAATCTGGGTTTGGCATCTTTCTTTGTGATCAGATATTTGATTGCTGAATGATCTGTGTAGACCACCACTTTGGGACCCAGCAGATAGGAGCGGAATTTGTCAAAAGCGTACACAACTGCGTAGCAACTCCTTTTCAGTGGTTGTGTAGTTGAGTTGAGCTTCATTCAGAGTTCTGCTGGAGTAGTAAATGGTGTGGAAAATCTTTGCTTTGCGTTGTCCCAAAACTGCACCTACAGCAAAATCACTAGCATCACACATTACCTCGAATGGAAGGGTCCAATCTGGTGCTACAATGATGGGGGCAGAAATCAGCTTCTGTTTTAAGATTTCGAAAGCTTCCTGGCATTCTTTGGTGAAGTTGAAAGGCACATCCTTTTCCAGAAGATTGCAAAGAGGTTTGGCAATCTTGGAAAAGTCTTTGATAAATCTCCTGTAAAAACCTGCATGTCCAAGAAAACTTCGAATCCCTTTGACAGATGTTGGTGGAGGTAGTTTCTCAATTGTCTCGATCTTTGCTTTGTCTACCTCGATTCCCTTTTGTGAAATCCGGTGTCCAAGAACAATGCCTTCATGTACCATGAAATGGCATTTCTCCCAATTGAGTACCAGGTTTGTATCTTCGCACCTTTGTAATACCTGTTCCAAATTTTTCAAACAATGGTCAAAAGAATCTCCAAACACAGAAAAATCATCCATAAAAACCTCCATACTCTGCTCCAGCATGTCTGAGAAGATGGCCATCATGCAACGCTGAAAGTGGCAGGGGCATTACATAATCCAAATGGCATCCTGCGGAAAGCAAAAGTACCATAGGGACATGTAAAAGTAGTTTTCTCCTGGTCTTCTGGTGCGATGGCAATCTGATTGTACCCTGAATATCCGTCAAGAAAGCAATAGAACTCATGTCCCGCCAGTCTGTCTAACATCTGGTCAATGAATGGCAGCGGAAAATGGTCCTTTCTCGTGGCTTTGTTCAGCTTCCTGTAATCCATACATACTCTCCATCCAGTCACCGTTCTTGTTGGAATCAGCTCGTTCTTTTCATTGGTGACAACAGTAATTCCTCCTTTCTTTGGTACACACTGCATAGGACTTACCCAAGTGCTATCTGAGATGGGGTAAATGATGCCAGCATCCAACCATTTGATGATTTCTTTCTTCACGACTTCCTTCATGATTGGATTGAGTCTCCGTTGATGCTCCACTGTGGGTTTGTATTCATCATTCATCAGGATCTTGTGCATGCAAAATGATGGACTAATGCCTCGAATGTCTGCTATAGTCCAGCCAATTGCTCTTTTGTGCTCTCGTAACACTCTTAGTAGCTTTTCTTCCTGCTCCAATGTTAGTGAAGAAGAAATAATAACAGGTAATTCAGAAGAGTTTCCAAGAAATGCATACCTGAGATGGCTCGGAAGTAACTTTAGTTCCAGCTGCGGTGGTTCTTCAATCGAAGGTTTGATTCGATCTTTCTTTGGCAGTTCCAAGCTTTCAACTGGTGGTGTTACTTTGAATCGGAATGGTTTGTCAAGGTAGTTGATACATTCCAAGATTTCAGCATCTAGCTCGCTGTCAGTCATGTTGGTGATGAAGCTTCAAGTGTATCGTGGGATTTGACTCAGTATTCTGAACAATTTTATCAACAACATCAATTCTGAAGCATTCTTCTTCTTCCTTTTCATCGCTCGGAAATTTCATGGCTTGAAAACATTAAAGGTCACTTCTTGGTCCTGCACTTTCATGGTTAGTTCTCCTTTTTGCACATCAATCACAGTTTTACCTGTAGCCAAAAATGGTCTCCCAAGAATGATAGGTACTTCTTTGTCTTCTTCCATGTCAAGGATGATGAAGTCTGCTGGAAGGATGAGTTTGTCAACTTTAACCAGCACATTTTCCACGACTCCTCTCGGAAATGCGAGTGTTCGATCAGCAAGTTGCAAAGATACTGAGGTAGGCATTGCTTTCCAATTTGCAATTTCCTGTAAATAGAAAAAGGCATTAAATTAACACTGGCACCTAAATCACATAAAGCCTTACCGATGTAATGTTCTCCAATGGTGCATGGAACTGTGAAACTGCCAGGATCTTTCAACTTCGGGGGAAGTTTCCTCTGAATGATGGCGCTGCATTCTTCTGTCAAAGCTACTGTCTCGTAATCTCCCAATCTCCGTTTTCGTGAAAGAATGTCTTTCATGAATTTGACATAACTGGGCATTTGTTCCAAGGCTTCTGCAAATGGTATGTTAATGTGCAGCTTTTTGAAAATCTCCAAGAAACGAGCAAACTGTTTGTCCAGTTTATTTTTCTGAAGACGCTGAGGAAAAGGTGGAGGTGGAGTGATCTGTTCTGGTTCTTTTTCCTTTGCTTCTTTTTCTTTTGCTTCTTTTTCTTCCATCTGTGGAACTGCATCTTTGGAACTTCCTCTCAGCAGCTGTTTTGACTCCAACATCTTTGTTGATCTCAGTACCACTTTTAAGGTAATGGCTTGACATTGCTCCTTCCCTCGGTTCCTTGGATTTGGTTCTGTGTTGCTGGGAAGATTACCTGGCGGTCTGTAGCTCTGAGCATTGGCCAGTTGTCCGATTTGATTCTCCAGTGCTTTGATGGAAGCTGATTGGCTCTGAATCATGGCTTCATATCTTTTTAATTGAGCTAAGCATCTCTGCCATTACTGGTTCATTTGTCTGCTCCTGGCCTTTATTCTGTTGCTGGAATCCAGGTGGTGGATAGTTCTTTTGCCCTGAATTGTTGCTCCATGAAAAATTAGGATGATTCCTCCACCCTGGGTTGTAGGTGTTGGAATATGGATTGTTCCCCTGTCTGTTGAAATTGTTGACATAATTCACCGTCTCTTCAAGTTGTTGTGGTTCTGGTACTCCTCCATATGGTGAACTTGTGGATCCAGTGGTAAGAGTCTCCATGAATTTGCATATTTGATCTAGCTTGGTGTTGACTGCTGTATTGGCTCCAACTTCATAAATTCCTGCAATTCTTTGAATCAGACTTCTTTCTGTTGGCCACAAGGAATTGTTGTTGGCCATTTCTTCGATTAGTTCCCAGGCTTGATCTTCTCCTTTTGCCATTAAGGCACCTCCAGCAGTAGCATCAATTGTGGTTCTCATTATTCCAGAAAGTCCATTGTAGAATGTTTGGACTTGAAGCCATTTTGGAATCTCATGGTGTGGACATTTCCGGAGTAAATCTTTATACCTTTCCCAAGCTTCGTACAAGGATTCTGAATCTTGCTGCACAAAGGATGTGATGTCATTTCTCAGCTTTCCAGTTCTGGCTGGTGGAAAGTATTTTGCAAGAAATTTGGTGGCTAAAGTGTTCCATGTTGTGATAGACCCTGCTGGTAATGAATGTAGCCACGCTTTAGCTCTGTCCTTCAAGGAGTATGGGAATACACGCAGTCTCATTGCTTCTTCAGCTTCTCGGTTGTAATTGAAAGTGCCACAAACTTCCAGGAAGTTGCTGATGTGGGCATTAGGATCTTCAGTTGCATTTCCTCCAAACTGAACTGACTGCTGAATCATCTGAATGCAAGTTTTGATGTCTCCTGCATTTGCTGGTAATGGAGGAAGTACAATACATGAAATGAGTCTGTCAACCACCGGAATGGTTCTGTCTCGAATGGGAATTGGTGGTGCAACCTCCAAAGGTTCAGGTTCCATGTTGACTAAAGCTTCTTGGGCTTCTCGCCTTTCCCTTCTCAACTGTCTGATGGTTCTTTCAATTTCTGGGTCAAGCGGTCGGAGTTCAAAGCTTCTGGTTCGTCTCATGAAGTTTCTGAGAACCTGAAACACAAGAAAACAAAAACAATAAGTAAAAAGAAATTAGATACAAGTAAAAGTATCTAAACCCTAAACTAATAATAAAAGATAACTAAGTCCCCGGCAACGGCGCCAAAAACTTGACCGGCGTAAACACACACGTATAACGCAAGCGTACGTATCGTTCAAGTAGTATAAAAAGTATCGATCCCACGAGGACTTAAAACCTTTTGTTATCAATTTATATGAGGTTAACTGTTTACTGTGTATCTAACAGATTGATTTGATTTGGTTGGAAAAATGCGATGATTTAAATTTAAAACAAGTAAATAAAATTGCTTAAAAGTAGATTTTAAGGAAATTCAATATTAAAAACTATCCAGGGTTGTGATTTATTTCAATATTATTTAAAAGATGAAGTAGTTATCTTATAGTTGGGTAAAAAATCTTGATTTTAAACCTGAAACACTAATTATGTAAAAGCCTCTTCCGATGGTCAATTACAAATACCTAGTATAATCCAATTGAACCATATGCCTATGTCAACCAAATTACCTAGATTCATTAAGTTCAAGTTCCAATTATGGCTACCCCCGCCCAACAGGTATATTCCTATCCTGTAAGGAAATCTATTAAAGGGTTATCTATCCTCAAGGAAGATCGTGGGCTATTGAGTCTAAGGTCTTAAACTTAAAATCCCTATGTCTAGTTCATTTTAAGTTTACCTAATCAATTTAATTAATGGCCAGTTAATTAAAGAGCATTAAGATTAAGACTCAATAAATAAATCTTTAAATTACCCAAACTATAATCTAACCCTTATAAACCGGTTAATTGAAATTCATCACAACCCTAGATAACTAACTTAGCTACGACACATAACTAGGGCTAAAAACTTAAAAGATTTAAAATAAAATTGCATAAGGTAAATGCAGTAAATAAATGCTGAAAGTGAATTAAAATAAAATTGCTAAGGTAAAAGGAATTACTTCTACTATATACTAATTAGATTTCTCCCATAATATAATATAAGCTTTGCAAAACATTATCAACCAGCCATATAGGCGGAATTTTGATTTAATCAGTTTAAAAACAACCAGCCATAAAGGCGGAATCATTTTAATATAAACCAGCCATAAAGGCGGAACCAAAATAACCAGCCATAAAGGCGGAATAAGAATTTTATTACCCACCGACCAATCTGGCGGTATCCTGATTAAGTCAATTTAAAACTTTGAATATATTATAATTATGGGAGAATAATCTAAGAAGTAATAGTAAAAGAATTACCTTTTACCTTAACAGAAGGAAGTTACCTCCTCATAATGAGTAGTAAAAACTGTAAAATAAAGAAAGTAAATTATTATTATTACAGAACTTAATTAAAAATTACAAAACTTTATTAAAAGAAACTTAGAGAGAGAAGAACTCCCTAACTACATCAAAGAAATGGGAGGAAATGGTACAACAAGAACTGAAATCTCGCGCTCTATTTATAGGCGCGGATGGGGTCTCCGCGTCGCGACGCGCGCTACAGTGACACGTGTCACTTGCTGATTTGTCGGCGCTTAGATCTTATCCGATGATGTGGCACTGTTCATGATGTCATTGCTTACGTCACTCTGAGCGACTGTCGGCAGCGTCAGATCGTGACACGTGGCATCGGTGCATTTTAGCAAGTCCGTTGCGATGTCGACACGTGGCAAGGCGCAAGATAGCATAAATGATGATTGTCGGCACCGTAGGATGATGACACGTGGCAAGCGCACATTAGCAGCTCGGCTGTGATGGTGACACGTGTCACAGCGCATTTTAGCAAAGTCAAACTTTTCTCAAATTCTGATTTGTGGACCCGGCGCATGATAGCAGATCCGGCGCATGATGGGCGTCGCGGCGCGCAATTATCCAGCGTCGCGACGCGCAGAAGATGAAAATATTCCTGTTGACGCATTTTTGTCCGGTTTTGCCCCAAATTGCCTCCAGTACTATCCAAACTTTATTTATCTGCAAAATAACAACAAAACACATCAAAACGTTCATAAATCTCGAGAAACAAAACAAAACATTAGGTTAAATGAGTGAGAAATAGTGGTATAAATACCACTCATCAGTAATTAAGTCCGTAGGGGTGTCTTAACACCTGGTGCCCTAAAGCCAACTGTTTGGAGCCACCGACCCAACACTCGCTACATAGATGGAAGATATTGTATATAAAAAAAAAAAAAATTATTCAAAAATCAAAGAAAAAAAATCAGAAAAAACAGAAAAATTATTCCATTGCTGCAAAAAGATGTGAATTCTGATAAAACTTAGGACAAAAATATTACTCTCTTTCAACTACACTTGTGACTGTTGTGGGAAAAAATGAGTTGATTAATATTTTTTCGACTGTGTATATGGAGAATGGTAAAAATAATTGGAGAATTTAATTATTCGGTAATTTAGAATGAAACAAAACAACTATTGACTTGGAGTAGAAGTTTCACCTGATTAGTCACTAACTTCTTTTTCTCTTTTTTTGTCTTTTTTGCTTTTGTGTGCATTAGTTTTATTATCTTTTCACTTTTGTAAAACGTTTGTGGGTATCGTTGCTGTAAGCCCTCACGAGACTATAACTCGTCTACTAGGGGCACTTAGGGGTTTAAAGGCTTGTTGCATATGCTAAATGCAACCGTGATCCATACGAAAGTGGCTTAGTTTGATTTTAATTGTTTCTTGTATTTTTTTTTGTTGTTTTTCTCGAGGACTAGCAAAATGTTAGGTTTGGTTGTGTGATGAGCGGAAAATATATCAATATTTACCGCCCCTTTTACTTAATATTTTGTTTAGTTTCTCGGGTTTGATGAACGTTTTGATGTGTTTTAGTTTATTTTGCAGATAAAATAATATTGGGACACAATGAAATCATTTAGGACGAAATGTGGGTCAAATAAGGGCAAAAATTGGACTTGACATATTAATTTTGGAGATTGGAAAGTTGAAATGGCGTTTTAACGAAGTGCAGTTTTGGAAATTCCAGTTTTGTGCATCTGTCGTCTTTTGGGCATAACTTCTTACTCTGATATCGGATTGAGCTGATTCAAGTTCCAGATTAAAGAAGACTCAAAGATATACAACATGGAAAGACAAAATAATTTCGAATTCGGAAGATTTCATGCCCGAAATTGATGAATCATCCATAAGTGTGTTGTGTGTAATTATTAAAGTCATTTTCAAAGAAAAAAATAAATTAATAAATTAATAATAAAAATCAACAAATCATCACCAAACATGATAAGAGATTAGTGGAGCAATTAATAATGGATTTGGTGGAGTAATTAGTGGAGCAATTAATAATTCATTTGGTGGATGATTTGATGGAGGCAAAATTTTGCCTATAAATACCAAGCCATTTCATTTGTAAAATTCATACTTTCTTCTAAGAAATTCCTTAAGAATACTAAGAAGATTGTATCTTGTTTGTTTATTTACAGCTTTCAGTAATTAATTTCCGCTTTCGCACTTTCTTTTCTTTACTTTTCAGTTTTTACTTTCCGCAATTTATTTTTACGCACAGTACTTTTCTTTCTTTAATTTTCAGTTTTTACTTTTCAGTAATGAGGAGGTAACTCCCCTTTGCTGGGGTAAAAGGTAAAACTTTTATTACTAATATTTAGATTAATCTCCCTTAATTATAATATATAAACTAGTTAAAACCTGACTTAACGAGGATACCACCATATTGGTCGGTTGGTAATTATTTAAATTGGTTTTAACCTGACTAAACTGGATACCGCCTGATTGGTCGGTTGGTAATTAATTATTAATTTGACTTAATCTGTATACCGCCTATATGGCTGGTTGGTAATTATCGTGCAATGTTAATATATTATATTAAGGGAGATATCTAAAATAGAAGTAATAAAAGTGGATCCTTTTACCTCAGCATTTTCTTTAATTGTACTTTTACTTTATTTACTTTTCAGCAATTTACTTTCAGCATTTACTTTTCAGCAATTTACTTTCAGCAATTTACTTTCAGCATTTACTTTTCAGTAATTTACTTTCAGCATTTACTTTTCAGTATTTAATTTCAGTATTTACTTTCCGTCATTTACTTTTCAGCAACTTACTTTATGTCTTTTATTTTATTTAAGTTTTTACTAGCCCTAGTTATGTGTCATAACTAAGTTAGTTATTCAGGGTTGTGATGAATTCTAATATCACCAGTTTATAAGGGGTTATTTTATAGTTTGGGTAATTTAAAGGTTTACTTATTAAGTCTTAAGCTTAATGCTTCTTGTTGTCTGATCACCAATAAGATTGATCTGGTAAATCTAAAATGAACTAGACATAGAGATTTTAGGTTTCAGCCTTAGACGTAATAGCCCTCGATCTTCCTTGAATATAGATAACCCTTTAATAGATTTCCTTACATGATAGACATATACATGTCGGGCGGGGGTAGCCAAAATTGGAACTTAAACTTAATGAATCCAGGTAATTTGGTTGACATAGACATATGGTTCAATTGGGTTATAATGGGTATTTGCGTCTGACCATCGACAGAGGCTTTTGCATAATTTAATGTTCCAGGTTAGTAAACCGATTTATTACACAAACATAAAATAATCACTTCATCTTTTAAAAGATATTAGAAGGATTCACAGCCCTAGATCTTTGTGTCTTTTGTTATTTTCCTTAGTATTTTCTTTTGTCTTTTTATTTTATTTAGCAAATCTACAATCAACCAAATCAATCAAGCAATGATTCTCTTCTCCCTCAATTAGATATATGTAAATAAATAGATTCAATAATTAATAACAACAGTAGGAATTAAGTCATCGTGGGATCGATATTTTTATACTACTTGAACGATACGTACGCTTGCGTTATACTTGTGTGTTTACGCCGGTCAGTCTATATGTTGCAAAATGGGTTTCAGAGCTTAACTAAGCTTTCTATTATATCAATATGTTTTAGCTACAAGGCTAATCATGTTTGTAACTTGATAGAAGGTATGAATACGAACTGATATGAGACCTATAAGGCGACCTCTAACACGCTAGGATGGAACTGAGGTTGTTTACAATTGATTAGGGAATGGTTTTATGTCGCACGTCGCGAGACAAGTACTTGCGCGTCGCGACGGGAATCCATTTTCCAGGGTTCTGATTTTACTTCTTCATGTTCATCCTCTACCTAAATTACCACAAGCATTTTTCCACAATAAAATTAATGCACAAACCAACTTTTTTAACTTCCAATTCAAAAATTCAACATTAAGTTATCATCATCAACCAATTCTCCAAGTCTCATAATCCTTGTTTCACAAAACTTTCAAATCTTCCAAAGTTTAGATATTTTAACTCAACAATTACTTTCTTAACTTATCAATTACCATAAAAACATCAAAAATATTTCTCCCACAAGCTAGTAAATTCGGCCCCCCACATACAATTTTCATCTTAGCTTTATTTCAACCACACTTAGGCACAATTCATTCTAAATAACTTCATAAACATGCCTTTTAACTCAATTTCTTGCCTAACTTTCTTAATCAACAAAACCCCAAATCATAGGGTTTCTAATCATGAAAATTTAAAATGAGAATAGATGCCCATGATCCAAATTAAGAAGAAGAGAGAAAAAGAAACTTACTTGACCAAGAAATCTTGAATTCCATTACTTTTCCTTCAAGCTTTTTCCATGAAAAATATGAAGAAGAAATGGGGAGCTTATTTGCCCTCAAACTCACGATTTTTGCTTCATAAAAGAGGGAATGAATAGTATTCTATTTATAGAAGAAGGTGGATAATTTTGTAATGAAATGGGTGGCCAAGAGTGTGCCACATCACCCCTTTCTAGACTTCTCCCGAAATTCAATGTAGCAGCCGCATATTTCTTGATTTTTGACATATTTCGGGCTCGAATTTGGGAAAATGTATAACACAAAAGTCGTAGCTCTCAGTCTTATATTTCCGACGATATAAAATTCATAAAAATCAGAGTTTGCATGAGAATGTTATGCCCTAAATACCATGGGTTGTTCAAAGGGGAACATTGTAGAGTCTCGTCCTGGGACTTTGAGGGATTTACCGATTGTCTCCAAAGTCATTCCATGAGTATATTTAAGTCTCAGTATAATTTATTTTATGTGCATTCATCCTGTAAGTAACAGTACCACTGTATGCAGTAGTAAAAACTACTGGTCGTTACAAATTCTCCCCTCCTTAAATATGATTCATCCTCGAATCCTTTTTAAAATTAGGATCACACTATAGACCCTCGGATTCACGGCCTATCCCCAGACAATTATTCTTAACTGACTTCATGTTGGGGCAGTTGTGGAACCCCCTAGGACCGGATCGGTGCCCCGAGCAGCGGAAATGGGTCTAACCCATGAATATCAAGTATGAGTGTAATTTTAAATCATTTAATGAAATACTATATTTCATTACGAGTGTATAGGAAAAAAATGGGACTGAATCGGAGTCCGGAAGCTCCAGAACGAGCGAAAATAAAATTGGCGCGCGCGAAAGGCGAGGCGCGCGTGAAGCACACACGCTACAATGCGCGCGCGCACTGTTGCGCCGAGGTCTACTTCAATTTTTATTTTGTTTTTCATTTGTTTTCAAAAGTCTTAGCTCTCTGGATTCCAGAGAGCTGATGCAATTAGGGTCTATTACCCTAATTGTTTCCGGTCTTCCCTAAACACTTCAAAAACACCCAAAATTAATTTTTTAATTTCAAAACCAAGTTTTTCAAAATATCAAATATTTTTACGAAAACATAAATTTATTCTAAATACGCACTTGAGTAAATTTTGAATCTATTACAAAAACCAAATTAGAATCCCAATAAGAAATGTCTCATGAACAATTCTAGGTCACCCAAAGGTGGTCAAGTGATTCTAGAATGGTAGCCATAAATCTAAGCTTTAATCTAGAGTTCCAAACTCTAATTAATTGTTTCATGTCCAACATGACCATCTTTGACCTAATTACAAGCATGTTGTGTTTATAATTCTAAAGTATCCTAACACAATTGATTAGCCTTATTCAACATTAAGCTATGTGATCATGCATCTAATACACAAATAAACATAGCTTAGGAGAAGATCAAACTTTACCTAGTTTGCTTGATTCAAGATCCAATCTACATCTCATTTGTTGAAATTGTTAGAGAGCCTCCAATGTGTGCAAGCCTTACTTCAAGATCCAATTTTGTTTCCAATTCCAAGCTTCACTTCAAGATCCAATCTTGATTTATCGTAGATGAAATGTTGTAGAGAACTCACAAGCTTCTCTAAACACTTCTTTAACTTAGGCTAATCTCTCAAGAATTTGCTTATGCTTGTGTTTGAACTTGTAATTAAAACCTTCCTAAAGCTTGTTATTTATAGCAAAACTTAGGCAATTTTTAATTAATAAAAGTTGTAATCAACTTTTAAGTGGGATTAATCCAATTTGTCCAAATATGTATATTAGGTGTGACTAATCTCCACTGTCTCTCACTTTATTTAATCCAATTAAATCAAGCCAAGGATTAAGAAATGGATTAGTTAAATGTTTGCCACCTTGATTTAATCCAATTAAATCAAGCCAAAACCACATATTATTACATACTTACAATTACCATAATATCCTCAAATGGTAGAGATAATTATGATTTTACAATTAAGCCATTGTCTAATTATTGAATTAATCCAATTAATCCAATTAAGTCAAAGTAAATAATCAATGTTATCCAATAACATTTGATTATCTTAAAATATCGAATATTATATTTTATCAAAATTAATCGGCTACCCAAGTGCTTAACGAGTACACTTCATATTGGGACTCTCTAAGTTAAGACACGTTCGTCATATAAGCCTAGCTAATATGTACGCAATTCAGCCACCTCCGAGTTCGCGAAGAACACGAACGACCTTTCTGAACTATACAAGTCGAGGTCATCACATATGTTTAACAATCCCTCCGTCGTAGGCTATCCGATTTGTGCTTAGGAAACATAGAATATACCGTCAAGTTTCCGAGACGTACATCTCATGTCGACATATCCACGATTCTTTATAACCGATGTGATCCACCCTAGGTGATCGACTTTAGCCAAAGATTTAAGAATCGTGACTTTACTAACATGGATACCTAAACCCCTTATGGTACACATACGGGACGACAGATCCTATCTTGATCCGCACTTGATTACAGAGTGTATCGGTCCACACCCAACGAACATCTAGAGGCCAGACCATGAAAGGTTTCTGACATACATGGCATCTAAGTGTGGAACAGGAACAAGATGTATCCGCCGAAGAAGATCCTTCTCCTTCCCTTTTTTCGGAAGAAAAGGAGGATCCGGACAAAATCGAGGAAACGGAAGAGATCCGAGTGAATGGAAAGGAAAAAAAAAACAAAGCATGAATTCCACTTTCGCTTTAAAGAGACATGCGATAAAAATAGTCCAGTTTATGAAACTTCTTATCTGGATGGGAATCAAGAAAATTCGAAATTACAAATATTTAAATTATTTAAAGAAAAAGAAGAGAAATATTTATTATGGTTTGAAAAATCTCTTGGGACTCTTCTTTTCGACTATAAACGATGGACTCGACCAGTTCGATATAAAAAAAAATAATCGATTTGAAGATCTCACACAAAATCAATGCTATCCTATAGTCAAAGGATTACATTTGCTACTCGACTCGATGAGATTCTTATTGACGGTGGTGTGTACATCCAACTATTAGGAATTACCTATGAGTCATTCAGTATTCGCTCCAACGAATACCCACATGTCTATATGAGTTTCCAAAACTCATGGTATATCACGTTAAATCATTGGAACTCTAATTCCAATATACGACATGTGCTAGTCTTCTAGGTTATAGGAATTCGACCGTATTCCAAAACCAACGACTAGGAATATTTACTTTAAGAATAGTTTACACCTAGTGTCAAAACTATTCTAATGTCGATGTCATTCTTATCATATCTATACATCAATCTAATATGCATAATGATAATATCATTAATGAGGTATGAAATGAAAAATGTAGTTATTTTATTAATAAATAATAAAATGTACAATTCGGATTGGCACTCCAAGCACCAAATCCATCAAACTCTCACTTGCTTAGTGCCAATCTGGATGGTACCGTAGTCTCATCTCCTCCACATGTTTATCGAATAACTTAGGGGGTAAGGCCTTTGTAAGCAGGTGTAGGACACAGAAAATGGACGACGCTGTTCCGGGCTCGCGGCCCGGTTGGGAGTACGGAGTAGCCCGCGGGGGACTAAATCGGAGAATAATGGAGTCGCCACCCGGTGTGAACCGGGAAAATGATTTAAGGCCGCACTCACCCCTCGCAAGGGAAGACCTCAAACCGTTGGGTTCGGAATGGTCCCTTACTTATGTCACTTGTAATGAATGGATTTGTGCAATATTAACCAAGTCTACTCAACATACATGTTGGTCAAAGTAGTCTAAATTCTAGGTTTGCATGCTTCAACAGTAAACTTTTCATAACGGCAAACATTCGGCATCACACATCAAACATGCTACATACATAGTAATCTAAACATACCTTAACTTAAATTCCTCATATAAAAGGTAAATAACTAAAACATGCTTGAAATAAAAAAACAACATTATAATGGCCTAATCATGCTCAAATACAAGTTGGATGAAATGAAATACATGAATCTTTCGAGTGGTACGGGGCATTGTATCCCGAGTGCAAACCATAATACCGTCCATTCGGATTCGGCTATGGAATTTATGTCCGAGTTCCATCCGATATACCACAAGAAAGAACACATATTCATTCATCCCGAAATCACATCATATACTATTCATTATTTTCATGCGAACTAATTCTAAATAACATGCTCAAATAACCATCCTAAGTCATTATTTCATGTGAATTAATCCTAAATGACATGCCAAGCTAATCATTCATACTAAACACATAAAAATACATTTCCTAAATCATTATTTTATGTAAATAAATTTAATACAACATACTAAAATAATTGAACACATTAAACACATGAAATACATTTTTTTAAGCCATTATTTCATGTGAGCCAATTCCAACAACATGCCAAGTTAACTACTCATGCTAAAATACCATAAAATACATTTTTAAATCATTAATTTATGTGAGAAAATTCCGTAATATAAACCCTCAGGTCTAACCTTTTTTGTCGTTGCTCGGAGACGCGTTACACGGCCGTCGGAAAGGCTAAATCACCACGATCACGCCGGTTCGCTGTTTTAGTGTTTTGCTCACTGCTTTGCCGCTTCGCTCGCTGTTTTGAGTCCACTTTGCTGCGTTTCAGGTCTTCGTACTTTGCTCACTGGTTGGTAATGAGTTTAAGGTTGTCTTGGTGAATTTTGAGAGGTGTTGGGTTGAAGTTTGCTCGGTTCTTCAAAGGATTTCGAGTTCAGTGTTATGCTCACTGTTTCAGTGAATTTGGTCACTGTTTTGAGTGAAATGTTACTGTTTGGGCGTGAATATGGCAGTTTTAAGGGGCTGACTTGCGTGAGTTATAGGGGCAGTAGAGGGCTGTGTGCGTGAGTTATAGGGGTTGTAAAGAAGGCAGTTTTGGCGTGAGTGATGAAGGCAGAATGGAGCTGGTTTGGGCGTGAGTTATGAAGGCAGAATGGAGCTGATTTGGGCGTGAGTTATGAAGGTAGAATGGAGCTGGTTTGGGCGTGAGTTATGAAGGCAGAATGAAGCTGATTTGAGGGGCTTAATGAGGCAGTGAAGGGCGCTGGTTTGAGGGCTGGTTGGAGCAGTGAAGGGCGTTGGTTTGAGGGGCTTTGTGTGGCGTGACAAAGGCAGTGAATAATGGCAGTGATGGGCGTGATAAAGGGGAATTAGGGGGCTATTTATGAGAGGCTAAATAGAAGTGATGTGCGCATGAACAAAGACAGTAAAGGATGGCAGTTTAAAAACGTGGAAATGAAGGGCTGAATGGAGGCTTTGGGCGTGAGGATGTAGAGAGGATAGAGGGCTGTTTGGTGATCTCCAAAAATGCTTAGTCTTTTATCAATGTGTACTTGATATTGCTAGGGGTTCCAAGGTGGAAAATGATGGTTTATATAGGCAAATGGGATAGTGGAGGTGTGGGTGTGAATGATTGAGGTATGGGTTTAAATGAGTGAGGTGTGGGTTTGAATGAGTGAGGTATGGGTGAGAATGAGTGAGGTGTGGTTTTGAATGAGTGAGGTATGGGTGAGAATGAGTGAAGTGTGGTTTTGAATGAGTGAGGTATGGGTGAGGTATGTGGGTTTGAATGAGTGAGGTTGTGGTTGAATTATGTGTTTGTTATTTGTTTATTATTTTTTCAAAGTGGGGTGGAATGGTTAAAGTGAGTTTGGTAGATGGGTAAATCATGTTTGAATAGTGTAAGGAGGGGTAATTTTAGTGTCATGGGCGTTGGCCTAATGGATGGTGGCTTGGTGTTGGTTGGTTTGGTTTAATGGGCTTTGATGCGGATTTGGGTTCTCGGTGGCTTGGAATGGGGGGGTTTTCGGTGATTTCGGTTGTAGTAGACACTTTTGAAACGAACTTTTAGCAAGCAAACTTTGAGCGCCAGGCGACTCAAATTAATTCCAAAATGTATTATTTCTTGACTTAACCTTTCCTTCGACCGCTTTCCGTGAACTCCACGACTAAAAGGTGGTGCCTCCTTATAAGACTCCTCATCGGGTTCGGTATGCAAAATCCAATGCCTACAGTCGCCCCCACTTTGATGGGATTTTTTCGGTGTGTGACAGTGACAATCCTATAAAAGTTCGTGCAATGCATTTTTACTTACCTGGCTCGCCAGCTGCCACCTGGTTTGCCTGTTGCGTTGAGTTGAGTTAGACTTTTGGAGCTTACAAACCAATTTTGAAGTCTCACTGGCTACGAAACCCTCTGGTTATTCCATATAGATATCCTCCTCAAGGAATCCATTTAGGAAAGTGATTTTTACATCCATCTGCCATATCTCATAGTCATGATATGCAGCAATGGCTAAGAGAATCCTAATGGATTTTAGCATGGCTACTGGTGAAAAAGTTTCTTCATAGTCAATCTCAGGACGTTGAGTGTAACCTTTTGCTACCAGTCGGGCTTTAAAGGTTTCCACTTTTCCATCGGGCCCTCGCTTTCTTTTGTAAACCCATTTACAACCAATAGGTTTAACTTCTTTATGAAGTTTAACTAAGTCCCAGACTTGATTGGCATGCATTGAATCCATTTCGGATTTCATGGCTTCTTGTCATTTTTTCGAATCGATATCCAATATCGCTTCCTTATGCGTAGTTGGATCTGTTTCCTCCAAGAGGAGAACATCAAGGCTCACATCAGATGTTAAAAATAGTCTATCAGGAGGCCTTGATATTCTATTCGACTTACGTAGAACTTGTGTTGTAGATCCTTCACCTAGTTGGATCTCTGGTTCCATCTCAGGTTCTTTAATGTTGGGATCAAACTCATCAAGTTTAATCTCTCTAAAATTCTCATTTTCTCTCAAAAATTTCTTTTAAGAAAAGTTACAAAGTGAACAAAAAATATATTTTGTTGTTCGGAATCATAGTATTGATATCCCATGGAATTATCAGGATATCCAACGAACCTACATTTATACCCTCTGGGTGTTAGTTTATCCCGCTGTGCAATTCTAATGTATGCAGGACAACCCCAAATCTTTAAATGCTTAAGACTTGGATTTATACCGAACCATATCTGATAGGGGGTCGTAGAAACAGCTTTCGATGGAACCCTATTAAGTATGTATGCAGCAGTTTGTAAAGCGTAACCCCAACGGTAATAAGGAAGATTTGTATAGCTCATCATTGTTCGCACTATATCTAATAAAGTACGATTTCTACGCTCAGACACTCCATTGTGTTGAGGTGTTCCTGGTGGGCTATATTGGGTGAGAATTCCATTCTTCCTTAAATAATTTCTGAATTCTTCACTCATATATTCACCGCCTCGATCTGATCTAAGGCATTTGATGAATTTACTGGTTTATTTTTCTACCTCGTTTCAGAATATTTTGAACTTGTCAAATATTTCTGACTTATGTTTCATCAGATAGACATATCCATATCTAGACTTTTCATCTGTGAAAGTCACAAACTATGTCGAACTATCATGAGCGCATGATTTAATGGACCACACACATCGTTGTGTATTAGTTCCAGTAAATCTCCAGCACGGTGTCCAACACCTTGAAATGGGGCCTTTGTCATCTTTCCTTGGATACATGACTCACAAATCGGATAAGGATCTAAGGTAAGATTTTCAATCAAACCATCATTTACCAATTTGGATAGACGTCTAACACCTATGGGCCCAATCTTATATGCTATAATTCGGTATTATTTAATTCAGACTTCCTACTTGTATTTTTCTCTATATTAAAGACATCTCTACATGTTTCCTAAACATAGTGACCGTTTGATAAAGAACATTCACATTTCAATAAATTTTCTTTATAATACAAATATACAGTTTCATCCTTAATGTTTATTTTATATCCCTCTTTATCTAATATTGGCAGTGATATTATTTGTCTGATAAGTGAGGGAACATAGTAACAGTCATGCAAATCTAATTTACATCTATTGGGAGATCTAGAACAACAGTTCCTATGGCCTTGACATCCAAGTCTCGCCATTACAAACTCTAAGTTGGATCTCCCCTTTATTAATCCTTTTTTAACCCCCATTTCCTGCAGGGAATTGCAAATATGAGTAGGATTGCCAGTGTCTAACACTCATCCACTATTTGCATCTAAGGCTAATGAGATGTCAATAATTGGAAAAATATAAGCGTACCTGAGGGTCTTGCTTTAAGCTCTGGACAGTCCTTCTTCCAGTGTCCAGACTTCTTGCATTGTAGACATTGATCACGAGCTACTTTCAGTTTGCTCCTTTGAGCTTCTTGGAGTTTTCTTTGATATCTTCTTCTTCCCCCTTGATTTTCTTTGACTTCCCATAAGTCTTTGAAGAGCCAGCTCCACCATGGAGATATAGTGAGGTTGCCTTTCTTCAAATCTGCTCCACCGTGGTAGCATGTTATGAAGTTCTTCGTATGTGGCTTGCATCGAATGCATATGGAAATTTAATACAAAGCCAGCATAAGAACCAGACAAAGAAGACATAATAAAATTACGGCCCAGTCGTTCATCAAACACAATGTCCTGTCGTTCCAGATATCGAATCTGGTCGATCATGTTCAAAACGTGAGTGCTGACAGCTCCTCCCTCTTTGAGTTCAGCACGGAACAATTCCTTAGACCTTCGATAAATTTCTATCTCTTGATTTGCCTCGAACAACTCCTTGAGTTTTCGCATGATGCTCCAAGCATCCGGTACTTCAATGTATTGTCTCAGCAAATCTGGAACCATCGATCCCAAGATGTAGGATTTCACCTTTAGGTTATCATCCTTCCATTTATCAAAAGTTTCTCGCTCTTCTGGAGTGGAGTCAGAATCGATATCAACAGGCAGTGGATTGATAGTGACATAAGTCAACTTTTCATACTCCAATACAAGGCGTATGTTCATTTCCCATTCTAAATAGTTCTCAGCTCCTTTTAACTTATAGGAATCCAAAAGTTTCATCAATGGATTAGTGGCAACCATCTACAAGACAATATTTTTGAGTAGTAGCAGAACATTTTTCATTTCAAAAGTGATAACACTAATTGATTATGGAATTTTAAATCTAGTAGTTCCCTCCCACTACTTTACGTAATTCCGTAATCTCCCTTAACGAAAAAAATAGAAATTTGACTATCAAAATTTCATAGCGGGAAGTGGATCCCATGACATTTACTCCAGCCTCACACTAATGACGATATTGGCCTTTGTAAACTCATTAGGTAGACCTCCAAGGTCAATCATTTCATGTGACTCCTAGTTTGGTCCTGAACCGTTTCTTATCCTCACACTAATGACGATATTGGATTAAGATGTTCTAGGTGTATACTTGTCAATGTGCACTAATGAGCTTCGTATGTACACCTCACACTAATGACGATATTGGGTGACTACGTTAACTCATCACGCTACATCTAATATTTTACCGGAGCGACCTAAGTTCCGAGCACTTATACCCTCACACTAATGACGATATTGGATATAAGTAGTAAGAACCCATTTATCTCTGTATTGACAAGACGTACCATCCAATAATACTCCAACATTATTAATACTATTACTTAAAAATAATCACCTAATCATGAGAGATTTATGACAATCAAGTCATTAACTTAATTAAGTGAAAGTTTTAATTTAAAACATGCAATACATATCCAATATGTCTTATCCATAATTAAATTAAAATTACTATGACAT